>JAJTUH010000022.1:0-31804 GCA_036971555.1 Drechslerella coelobrocha | reverse complement strand
AAAAATAAAAAAAATTTTATCAATTTAAAATAAAATATATAAAAATAATTATTTATGAAAAAAATTTATTAAAGTAATTGGCAAAAAAAAATAAAATCAATTTAATTAAATCTTATGGTAATAAAAATATAATTATTATTAAAGAAGAAATAAAAAAAATTTATTAAAAATTATTTAATAATTTTATATTAATTTAATAAAATTAAATTTATTTTTTTAATTATTTATATCTTTATTTTATAAATTATATTATAAATTTCTAATTGAGGTAGGTTTGAATGATTTTTAAAAATATATTATTTTTTAATATTTAAAAATTATTTTATAATTTATAAAATAATAATTATTTAATAAAATATTTATTTTTTTTATTAAATTTATTAAAGATTTTTTTGAATTTATATTTAATATAGTTTTTAAATTTTAATTTTTTATTATTAAAATTTTTTTTTAAATCTTTTAAAATTAATTTTAAAAATAAAATATAAAAAAATTGATAAATATATATAAATCTTAATATTTTAAATTTAAAAATATTATTATTAAATTTCTTTGTAATTATAAAAAATCTATATTTTTAATAATTAAATTTTTTATTAAATTATTTTTTATATTTAATATATTTAATAAGTAAGTATATTTTTTTTTTTTTTTTTAAAAATAATACTTCTATTTTTTTTTAATTATAATAATATAATATATATTTAATTATAAATTCAAGATTTTTTCTAAAATTATTATAAAATTTTTTTATATTTTAAATATATTTATTTATTTTCGGGATTATTTTTTAAATATTAAAAATAATAATATTGTTATAGAATTTTATTTTTTAAGTATTTTATATAGTATATATTTAATAATTAAATATTTTAATATATTATATATAAATTTAAAATTAAATAATAATTTAATTTAATTATGTTACACTTTGGCTAGCTATCCAGTTAAACACATTTTATTTTTTATGTTTGATTTTTAATCTAAAATATCTGGGTTCTCAAATTAGGAAGTATATATATTGCAAAATATTAAAGACTGTTGATAGAGTGTGTAATAATAATAAGATTTAATAATAAAAAAATTGAATTGTATTTGAATTAATTGATAAAAAATTAATATTTTATCAATCCTAACAATAATCTTTATATATATAATAATGCTTTATATAATAGATAATATTCATATTATTTGTATATTTATATATGCAAACAATATAAACATATAAATAATGATTGCTTATATTTTATATAATAAAAATGTGCGAATATATTATGTAATGTATAAATACTATATAATAAGGTTTAGAAATAAATAATTAAATTTATGAATAAACAATATTTATATTATAATCCTAATTAGAAAAAATGTGGTATGTAGAACTAAGAATAATATAATATAGAATAAAGTATAAATATTTTATATTATTAAGATTGTAGATCTGTAATATTATTTTTTTTTTTTAGGGTTAAAATCTATATAGTCTTTAATTTTATATAAAATAAGTATAGGGTATAAGTATAAACAAAATAAAGGTTAATTTTTTATATAAAAGGGTAATGTTGTGTAGGGAATTTTTGTATTAGCTATAATTTTATGCAAAATAATTTTAAATATAAAATTAGGTAATTATGTTAGAATTATATTTATATAGATTAAGTTTATTTTATAATAAAATTATTTTATAGATAATAGATAATATAAACAAAAAGTGTATAAAGAATAGTGATTAAAATTAAAATAATAAATAAAAATTTAATTTTAAAATAAATATAATATAATATATTTTAATTAATTAAATGTTTATTAAATAAATGAAATAAAAATTAAAACAAATTTTTTATTAATATTAAAATATTTAAACTAATTAAATTAAAAAATTTAATATTTTAATATTTATTTTATATAAATATTATATTCAAAACAATCATTTTTATATTATAATATCAAAAAATGCTAATTATTTCATTTATATTTAAAATAGATAATAAAATTGTTTTATTAATTTTTATAGATATTCTTCTTGGTGTTTAAAAATAGATTTAGTTAATAATTTTTATAATAAAACAACTAGATTGTTAAATTAATAAAAAGGAAAAAAAGTTGGAAGATTTAAAAAAGAAGTAAATAATTACTCAACAAAAAATTATATAATTTTAAATAAAAATTATTTGGAAATGGAAAGAGTTTCACTAATTTAAAATAAAATATATAGAGATAATTATTTATAAAAGGAATTTATTAAAATAAATAATAGAGAAGAATAAAATTAATTTAATTAAATTTTAAAATAATATAAACATAATTATTTTTAAAAAAAAAATAAAAAAAATTTATTAAGAATTGTTTAAAAACAAAATATTAATTTAATTTTAAAATTAAACTTATTTTTTTAATTATCTATATTTTTATTTTATAAGTAATATTATAATTTTTTAATTAAAATAGGTTTAAATAATATCTAATAGTATATTATTTTTTAATATTTAAAAATTGTTTTGTGGTTTGTAAGATAATAATTATTTAATAAAATATTCATTTTTCTTATTAAATTTTTCAAAAATCTTTTCAAATTCATATTTAATATGGTTTTTAAATTCTAGTTTTTTATTATTAAGATCCTTTTTTAGGTTTTTAGAAACTGGTTTTAAAAATAAAATATAGAAAAATTAATAGATACATATAGATTTAAATATTTTAAATTCAAAAATATTATTACTAAATTTTTTTATAATTATAAAAAATCCATATTTTTAATAATCAAATTTTTTATTAAATTGTTTTTTATATTTAATATATTTAATAAGTAAATATATTTTATTTTTTTTTTTTAAAAGTAGTACTTTTATTTTTTTTTAATTATAATAATATAATATATATTTAATTATAAATTAAAGGTTTTTTTTAAAATTATTATAAAAATTTTTTATATTTTGGATGTGTTTATTTGTTTTTAGGATTATTTTTTTAAATATTAAAAATAATAGTATTATTGTAGGGTTTTATTTTTTAAATGTTTTATAAAGTATATATTTAATGGTTGAATATTTTAATATATTATATATAAATTTAAAATTAAGTAGTAATTTAATTTAATTATTCTAAATTATATTTAAAAAATTGTATAATTATATTTTGATTATTTAAATAATTTGTTTAATAAATTTATTTATTTAAATATATTTTTTATTAGTAATATTAAATTTGGTTTTAATTTAAATTTTAATTAAGTTTTAGAATTTATTAAAAAATAAAATATTTTTATTGTAAATATATTTAATTTATAAATTATATTAATTAAATATTTGTTTAAAATATATTTATTTAAATTTTTAAATAGATTATTTAAAATTTTATAATTTAAGTATTATTATTTTGTTGAATTTGTAAATAATAATTAAAATTTTATTATAAATTGTGTTTATAAGAAAGTTTTTTAAATAAAATATTTTTTAAATAAAATTATAAATAATAATTTAGAAAGATTTAATTAATATATTATAAAATTATAATTTTTTATAAAATAAATATTAATTAGGTTTATTTTTATAATATATATTATAAATTTTAATATATTATTTAATATTTTATTATATTTAAAATTAATAATAATTTTTAATTAAGAATTTTTAAGTTTGTTCAATTTTTAAATATTTATAAATTAATATATTATAATATTATTTTATAAATTGTTGTTAAAAATTTTTTATAAAAATATAGAAGAAATTCTAAAATAATATAATTTTATTTTTAATGATAAAATATAAAAATATATTATTAATATTTGAAAGAATTTGTTTAATTATAAAATATTATTAATAATTATTTTTTAATTTTTAAATAAATTTATTATAAAATATATAAATAATTTTGTTAAAATTTATATTAATAATAATAATTATATAAAGTTTTTTTTTAAAAATTATTTTTTAATTTAATTATATTTTTTTTATTAAATTAGGTTTTTTATTAAGGATATTAATTTTTAAATTTTTTTTTTTTTTATAATGTATAATTTTTATTTTATATTTATTAAAAATTTTTTATTATTGTATTTAATATTTGCTAAATATTTTGATAATAAAAAAAAATATAAGATTTTTATAATTAAAATATATTATAAAAAATTTTTTTATTTATAAATATATTCTTTATATTTAATATATTTTAATAATAGTTATAAATTTTTTATTATAAATAGAATATTTAAATTTTATAACATTAAATTTATAAAATAAATAAATAATAAAATATTATTTTTTATTAAAATATAATTAATATAAATAAATTTTTAAAGTTATATTTAAAATATTTGTTTTAATTTTAATTAATAAATTAAAATTATATAGTTTAAATATAAATATAAATAAAAATAATTTTTTAAATATTTTAAAAATTTTTTTTTGATTAAAAATTATATTAAATTTAATTCTTATTTTAATAAATTTTAATAAAATAATTAATATATAATTATATTTTTTAATAAAATATTAATAATAATTATATAATTTTAAAAAGGTTTAAATATTTTTAATATTTTTAAGTTTAAATTATTTTTAAATAATATTAATTTTTTTAAAATCTATTTTAATTTTATTAATTATAATAATAATTTTTAAAAATTTATATTTAATAATTTTGAATTCTATTTTTTTAAGTTTTATTTTAAAATTATATTTATTAAAAATTTTAAAAATTTATATAATATATTATCAATATTTTTTAAGATTTTTGTTATAGATTAATATATTATTAAAATAGATAATATAAATTTTATTTATATAATTTTATAAAATATGATTTATAAAAATTTAAAAAAATATAGATATATTAATTAATTTAAAAGATATAATTATATATTTAAATAATTTGTATTTATATTTGAAAATAGTTTTTTAAATATCTTTAAATAATATTTAAATATTATAATAAATAATAATAATATTTAATTTAATAAATTATTTTATTTTTTATAAATAATTAAAAAATTTGTTAATTTATAATATTCTATTATAATCTTTAATAATTATATTATTAAAATTTTTATAATTTATATATATTTATAATTTATTATTTTTCTTAAATATAAATAAGATGGGGTGTTTGGTTGGTGATTATAAAAATTAAATATATTTTTTTTTAAAATTTTTTTTAATATATTTTTTAAAAGTTTTAAATTTTTTTTGTATATATATATATATAAGTATAAATTTAAATATTGTTTTTTTTTTAAATAATATTTTATAAATAAATTTATTGATTTTTGGTAAAATTTAATTATTAAATAGTTTTTTAAATATTTTAATTTAATTTAGAATTTATTTGGTTATTTTAATAATAATATTTTAAATTAGTTTTTTAATATAAATAATAATTTTTTTAAAAATATAAATTTTAAATTATAATCAATAATTAATTTTTTTAATAAAAAAATATTAGGTTTATTATAAATATATTTTTTTTTTATAATTATTAATTTTTTTAAAATTTTTAAATATTTAAATATAATTGTATTAAAAAAATTAGATTTTTTAAAATTTAAAATTAATATCTAGATTATAATTTTATAATTAATTATATTTTAAAATAAGATTATTATGTTTAAAATTAAAAATATCAATTATTTATTATTTAAAATAATTATTAATAATAAAAATAATTTTAATTTTATAATAAACTATTTTAAAAAAACTTTTTTTAAAAATAACTATATTATAATAAATTATTTTAAAAATTTTAATTAAATTATATTTAATAATATATTTTTTTAAAATATAAATAATTTTTATATTATTATTTATAAAAACTTTAATAAAATTTTTATTAATAATATAAAATATATTGTAGTATTGTTTTTTAATTCAATTAAAAATTTTATCAAATTTTTTTTTAACAAAACTAGAATTAAACTATTTAATATATATTAAAATCCAAAATTGTTTTAATTTAAACTTTTATTAAAAATAATTTTTCTTAATATTAAAAAAAATAAATAAATATTATAAATATTACATAATCTTTTATTTTATTTAATAAGTTAGATTAATTTAATATAAAATTTCTATATATATTATCATTAATAGTTTTTAAAATAAAATCTTTTAAAATAAAATAAATAAAATTCTTTATATTTTAATAATAATAATATCTTCTAATAAAATATTCTAATAATTTTAATCCATTTTTATATACAAATAATACAAACTATTAAAAATCTATTATAAAAAATATAAATAGAAAATATGTTCTTATATAAATAATATTTTTTATACTTTATAATATTAAATCCAATAAAAATAATATTAAGAAATATTAATTCTTTTTAAATATTTATATTGTGGGTAAAGAAATAATAATAATTAAAATTCTTTGTATATTTGTATTTATAAAAATTAATTATAGTATAATAAATAAAAATCTAATATAATTTATATTTATTTTATTTTCTTTGTTGTATATAATTATATTTTATATTTGGGATGTTATTGCTATAATTATTATAAAATTAATTAATTAAAATAAATTAATAAATTTTATAAAATTTACATTAATATACTTTATAAAATTGGGTATATTTATTTATAAATTTAAATCAAAAACATTCATTAATAAAATCCATAATTTTAATATATATTTTTATTAAAATAATTAATTAATATTAATATTAATTTTTTTAATATAAATATTAAAATTAATAAAATTTTATAATTATAAAATTAAATTTAATATATATTTCTTTATATATAATTTATAATTATTAAATTAGTTTTTAATATTGGGGGTTTAATTAAATAATGGGATTAAAGGTTCAATAATTATAGAAAATTATTTATAATAATTGGGATTTTCCTAATAAATAATCTTATTATAAATTCCTAAAAAAATTATGAATATATTATAAATGTTTTTTAAGAATTAAATATTCTCAAATCCAATTATGTTTATTTTGAATAAATAAGTTAAAAAAATAAATAGTTTGAAATTCTAAATCTAAATTTTCCAATATATTTTAGTTTAGACTTATAATTTTATTAAGAATTTCTTAAAAATAACCAGATTATTTAAATATTTTATAATTTTAATTATCTGGTTCAATAAATGTTTTTTTATAAATGAGATAAATAAAAACATTATACTATTAAACTATTTAGATGACTTTTTGGATTTATTACATAATAATTTCAAAAAAATCAGATTAATAAATAATAATATTGAAATTTTTATCAAAATTTTATTAAAATTTTAAATTTTTTAATTCAGGGTATTTATCATATTCTTCATTATATTTTTTGTTATATTTTTGGCTATATTTTTTGTTATATTGTTTTTATAATATTTTATTATTAATAAATTGGACATATCTTTACTATTAATTTTGTTATTTTTGATTGATATAAATATAGATTATATATCTTTTTTATTCATAATTAAAGTAAATGGGTTTATTGGATTTTTAAGATTTGTTGTATTATTAATTTTGCTGATTTTAGATAATTCCTAACTCTATAAAGACAAATTCATAAATAATATATAAGTTCCAACCTTAATTAATATTTTTCCATTAATTTTAAAATCACTAATAATTTAAATTAAAAAATCAATTATTATTATTTAAATTTATAAATCTATTTTATAAATTCAAAAATCAAAATTAATTATAATTAAAATTATCATTCTATTTAAATCAAATAGTATTAGCTTTGTTATTTTTATAAAAATTATTATTAAATTCTATAATAAGAAGTTATATTTCTTTATAAATTATTTATTTATTTAAAATTTTGATTTCTATAATTTTCTATCTCTATTAAGATTTAAATCCTTTTTTAGTATAATAAAATAATTAATTATTATTATATCCAATAAAGAAGACATATTAATCAATTTATTAAAAATATTTTTAAATAAATCCTATTTAACATAACATATAAAATTTATATAAAACTTTTTCTAATTTATTTTTATAATTATAAATTTATTAAAAAAATAAAATGAATTCAAACTATATAATAAATATAACAATAATCTTAAAAATATCTCATCATCTTTATTAAAAAATACTTTCTTCATATTTTTTGTAATAAATATTATAAATATTAAAAATAATTTCTTTTAAAAAAAATCCAATATATCAGATTTTATATTTATTATTAAAAAAACTAACTAAATAAAAATAAAAAATATTATTCAATTATCTAATAAATTAATCAAATTTATTAGATAATCTGTTAAATTTAATAGAATTAATAAATTTTATTATTTTATTATCTTAATATTTTCCAATAAGTAATCCATCATCTAAATCAAAAATATAATAATTATTATCAACATCATCTTTATTACTATTGTCACTAAAATCCTTATTAAAATTTTTAAAATTTAATTCAGATTATCATACATATCATTTATTTTTTTTATTTTTAAAAACATATCTAAATTAATATAAACCAATTTATCTAATTTTTTTAATATATCCAACATAATTAGTCTCTACAGATTAATCTTCATACATATAAACATCTTATTTAAAATTAATAATTTTATAAATCTAAATTTAAACATAAATAAATATTTTAATATATTATAAAATTTAAATAACCTTTTTAAAATTCTACAAATATCTATTATCATCTAAAAATATAATTTCATATTCTAATTCTTCAATAATTATTAAAAAAATAAATTTATTATTAACTTAAATATTAAAATTAATATAAAATTTATTATTTTTTTAAAAAAAATTGTTTTTTTTATTAAATAATTTTATAATTAATTTAAACTTAAAAAAAATAAATACTTTTTTTAATTGTTTTTATAAATACTAAATAATTTAATTGATTTGATTAGAAATATTTAAGATTTTTAATAAAAATACATTATAAAAAAATATACAATTTCTTTTTTTATCTATTATTTTATATTCCAATATAATAAAATCTTTAAAATTAAATTTATTTATCAACATACATATATTTTTTTTTAAATTAAATAAGATCAATCAAAATGTTATACTTTAATTAATTATTCAACCAAACACATTTCACTTTTTATATCTAATTCTTAATTTAAAATACCTAAGTTCTCAGATCAAAAAGCATATATATTATAAAATATCAAAAACTATTAATAAAATATATAACAACAATAAAATTCAATAACAAAAAGATTGAATTATATTTAAATTAACCAATAAAAAATTAATATTTCATCAATCCTAACAATAATCTTTATATACATAATAATGCTTTATATAATAAATAATATTCATATTATTTATATATTCACATATACAAGCAATACAAGCATACAAACAATAATTATTTACATTCTATATAACAGGAATGTGTAAATATATCACATAATACATAAATACTATACAACAAAATTCAGAAACAAATAATCAAACTCATGGACAAACAATATTTATATTATAATTTTAATTAGAAAGAATACAATATATAAGATTGAGAACAATATAGCATAGAATAGAGTACAGGTATTTTATACTGTCAAGACCGTAGGTCTGTGACAAATTATTTTAAACTATATTTAAAAAATTATATAATTATATTTCAATTATTTAAATAATTTATTTAGTAAATTTATCTATTTAAATATATCCTTTATTAATAATATTAAATTTAATTTTAATTTAAATTCTAATTAAATTCTAGAATTTATTAAAAAATAAAATGTTTTTATTATAAATATATTTAATTTATAAATTGTATTAACTAAATATTTGTTTAAAATATATTTATTTAAATTTTTAAATAATCTATTTAAAATTTTATAATTCAAATATTATTATTTTGTTAAATTTACAAATAATAATTAAGATTTTGTTATAAATTATATTTATAAAAAAATTTTTTGAATAAAAAATTTTTTAAATAAAATTATAAATAATAATTTAAAAAAATCTAGTTAATATATTATAAAATTATAGTTTTTTATAAAATAAATATTGATTAAATTTATTTTTATAATATATATTATAAATTTTAATATATTATTCAATATTTTATTATATTCTGGGTTAATAATAATTTTTAATTAAAAATTTTTATATTTGTTTAATTTTTAAATATCTATAATTTAATATATTATAATATTGTTTTATAAATTGTTATTAAAAATCTTTTATAAAAATATAAAAAAAATTTTAAAATAATATAATTTTATTTTTAATAATAAAATATAAAAATATATTGTTGATATTTAAAAAAATTTATTTAATTATAGAATATTGTTAATAATTATTTTTTAATTTTTAAATAAATTTATTATAAAATATATAAATAATTTTGTTGAAATTTATATTAATAATAATAATTATATAAGGTTTTTTTTTAAGGATTACTTTTTAATTTAATTATATTTTTTTTATTAGATTAGGTTTTTTGTTAAGGGTATTAGTTTTTAAATTTTTTTTTTTATAATATATAATTTTTATTTTATATTTATTAAAAGTTTTTTATTATTATATTTGTTGTTAATTAAATATTTTAATAATAAAAAAAAATATATAATTTTTATAATTAAAATATATTGTAAAAAATTTTTTAATTTATAAATATATTTTTTATATTTAATATATTTTGATAATAATTATAAATTCTTTATTATAAATAGGATATTTAAATTTTATTATATTAAATTTATAAAATAAATAAATAATAAAATGTTATTTTTTATTAAAATATAATTAATATAAATAAATTTTTAAAATTGTATTTAAAATATTTATTTTGATTTTTATAGGTAGATTAGGGTTGTATAATTTAAATATAAATATAGATAGAAATAATTTTTTAAGTATTTTAAAAAATTTTTTTTAATTAGGGGTTATGTTAAATTTAATTTTTATTTTGGTGAGTTTTGATAGAGTAGTTAATATATAATTATATTTTTAAATTTGGATTATTTTTAAATAATATTAATTTTTTTAAAATTTATTTTAATTTTGTTAGTTGTGATAATAATTTTTAGGAATTTATATTTGATAATTTTGAATTTTGTTTTTTTAAATTTAATTTTAAAATTGTATTTGTTGAGAATTTTAAATATTTATATAATATATTATTAATATTTTTGGGAGTTTTTATTATAAATTAATATGTTGTTGAAATAAATAATATAAGTTTTATTAATATAATTTTATAAAATATAATTTATAAAAATTTAAAAAAATATTAATATATTAATTAATTTAAAAAATATGATTATGTATTTAAAAAGTTTATATTAATATTTGAAAATAATTTTTTAAATATTTTTAAATAATATTTAAATATTGTGATAAATGGTAATAATGTTTAATTTGGTGAATTGTTTTGTTTTTTGTAAATAATTAAGGAATTTATTAATTTATAATATTTTATTATGATCTTTAATAGTTATGTTATTAAGGTTTTTATAGTTTATATATATTTATAGTTTATTATTTTTTTTTAATATGAATAAAATAGGATATTTGGTTGGTGATTGTAAGGGTTAAATATATTTTTTTTTAAAATTTTTTTTAATGTATTTTTTGAGGGTTTTAAGTTTTTTTTGTATATATATATATATAAATATAAATTTAGGTGTTGTTTTTATTTTAAATAATATTTTATGTATAAATTTATTAATTTTGGGTAAAATTTGGTTATTAAATGGTTTTTTGAATGTTTTAATTTAGTTTGGAATTTATTTGGTTATTTTAGTGGTGGTAGTTTGGATTAATTTTTTAATATAAATAATGATTTTTTTAAGAATATAGGTTTTGAATTGTAGTTGGTAATTAATTTTTTTGGTGGAGAGATATTAGGTTTATTATAAATATATTTTTTTTTTATAGTTGTTGGTTTTTTTGAAGTTTCTGGATGTTTAAGTGTAGTTATATTGAGGGAATTAGATTTTTTGGGATTTAAAATTAATATTTAAATTATAATTTTATAATTAATTATATTTTAAAATAAGGTTGTTATGTTTGAGGTTAAGAATGTTAATTATTTATTGTTTAAAATAATTATTAATAATAAAAATAATTTTAGTTTTATAATAGATTATTTTAAGAAAGTTTTTTTTAAAAATAATTATATTATAATAAGTTGTTTTGGGGGTTTTAATTAAGTTATATTTAATAATATATTTTTTTAAAATATAAATAATTTTTATATTATTGTTTATAAAAATTTTAATAAAATTTTTATTAATAATATAAAATATATTATAATATTATTTTTTAATTTAATTAAGAATTTTGTTAAATTTTTTTTTAATAAAATTAAAATTAAATTATTTAATATATATTAAAATTTAAAATTATTTTAATTTAAATTTTTGTTAAAAATAATTTTTTTTAATATTAGGAAAGGTAAATAAATATTATAAATATTATATAATCTTTTATTTTATTTAATAAGTTAGGTTGGTTTAATATAGAATTTTTATATATATTATTATTAATAGTTTTTAAAATAAAATTTTTTAAAACAAAATAAATAGAATTTTTTGTATTTTAATAATAATAATATCTTTTAATAAAGTATTTTGGTGATTTTAGTTTATTTTTATATATAAATAATGTAAATTATTAAAAATTTATTATAAGAAATATGAATAGAAGGTATATTTTTATATAAATAATATTTTTTATATTTTATAATATTAGGTTTGATAATAATAATATTAAAAAATATTAATTTTTTTTAAATATTTATGTTAAAAATAAAGAAATAGTAATAATTAAAATTTTTTATATATTTATATTTGTAAAAATTAATTATAGTGTGGTAAATGGAAATTTAATATAATTTATATTTATTTTATTTTTTTTATTATATATAATTGTATTTTATGTTTAGAATATTATTATTATAATTATTGTAAAATTAATTAATTAAAATAAGTTAATAAATTTTATAAAATTTATATTGGTGTGTTTTATAAAGTTAAATATATTTATTTATAAATTTGGATTAAGGTTGTTTATTAATAAAATTTATAGTTTTAGTATATGTTTTTATTAAAATAATTAATTAATGTTGGTATTGGTTTTTTTGATATAGATGTTAAAATTAATAAAATTTTATAATTATAAAATCAAATTTAATATATATTTTTTTATATATAATTTATAATTGTTAAATTGGTTTTTGATATTAGGAATTTAATTAAATAATGGGATTAAGAATTTGATAATTATAAAAAATTATTTATAATAATTGGGTTTCTTTTAATAAATAATTTTATTATAAATTTTTAAAAGAATTGTGAACATATTATAGGTGTTTTTTAGGAATTAAATATTTTCAAATCTAATTATATTTATTTTAAATAAATAAGTTAGAAAAGTAAATAATTTGGGATTTTAAATTTAAATTTTTTTAAAATATTTTGGTTAAAGTTTATAATTTTATTAAAAATTTTTTAAAAATAGTTAGATTGTTTAAGTATATTATAATTTTAATTATTTAATTTAATAAATATTTTTTTATAAATATAATTATTAAAGATATTATATTATTAAATTATTTAAATAATTTTTTAAATTTTTTATATAATAATTTTAAAAGAATTGGGTTGGTGAGTAGTAATATTAAGATTTTTATTAAAATTTTGTTAGAGTTTTGAGTTTTTTGATTTAGAATATTTATTATATTTTTTTTTATATTTTTTATTATATTTTTAATTGTATTCTTTATTATATTGTTTTTATAATATTTTATTATTAATAAATTGGATATATTTTTGCTAATTTTGTTATTTTTGATTAATATAAATATGGATTATATATTTTTTTTGTTTATAATTAAAATAAATAGGTTTGTTGGATTTCTAAGGTTTATTATGTTGTTGGTTTTTTTAATTTTGGATAATTTTTAATTTTATAAAAGTAAAATTATATATGGTATATGGGTTTTAATTTTAATTAGTATTTCTTTATTAATTTTAAGGTTGTTAATGATTTAAATTAAAAAATCAATTATTATTGTTTAAGTTTATAGATTTATTTTGTAAATTTAAAAATTAAGATTAATTATGATTAGGGTTATTATTTTATTTAAGTTAAATAATATTAACTTTATTATTTTTATAAAAATTATTGTTAAATTTTATAATAAAAAGTTATATTTTTTTATAAATTATTTATTTATTTAAAGTTTTGATTTCTATAATTTTTTATTTTTATTAAAATTTAAATTTTTCTTTAATATGGTGGAGTAATTGATTATTGTTGTATTTAATAAAAGGGGTGTGTTGATTAATTTATTAAAAATATTTTTAAATAAGTTTTATTTAATATAATATATAAAATTTATATAAAATTTTTTTTAATTTGTTTTTATAGTTATAGGTTTGTTAAAAAAATGAAATAAATTTGAGTTATATGGTGAATATTATAATAATTTTAAGAATATTTTATTATTGTTGTTGAGGGGTATTTTTTTTATATTTCTTATAATAAATATTATAGATATTAAAAATAGTTTTTTTTAAAAAAAATCTAATATATTAGATTTTATGTTTGTTGTTAGAAAAGCTAATTAAATAAAAATAATAAATGTTGTTTAGTTGTTTAATAAATTGATTAAATTTATTAAATAATTTGTTAAATTTAATGGGATTAGTAAATTTTATTATCCAATTGTTCTAATATTTTTTAGTTGGTGGTCTATTGTTTGAGTTGGAGGTGTAGTAATTGTTGTTAATGTTATTATTGTTGTTGTTGTTGTTGGGATCTTTGTTAAGATTCTTAGGGTCTAATTCAGGTTATTATATATATTGTTTACTTTTTTTATTTTTTAAAACATATTTGGATTAATATAAATTGGTTTGTTTGGTTTCTTTAATATATTTAGTATGATTGGTTTTTGTAGGTTGTTTTTTATTTATTGGGATGTCTGGGTCATATTTATTGACTTCATATGCTTAAATCTAGGTTTAGGCATAAATAGATATTTTAATGTATTATAGAATTTAAATAACTTTTTTAAAATTTTGCAAATATCTATTGTTGTTTAGGAATAAGATTTTATATTCTAATTTATCAATAATTTCTAAAAGAATAAGTTTATTATTGATTTGGATATTAAAATTAATATAAAATTTATTATTTTTCCAAAAAAAATTGTTTTTTTTGTTAAGTAATTCTATAGTTAATTCAAACTTAAAAAAGATAAATATTTTTTTTAATTATTTTTATAAATATTAAATAATTTAACTAATTTAATTAAAAATATTTAAAATTTTTAATAAAAATATATTATAAAAAAATATATAATCTTCTTCTTTATTTATTATCTCATATTCTAATATAATAAAATTTTTAAAATTAAATTTATTTATTAATATATATATATTCTTTTTTAAATTAAATAAAATTAATCAAAATATTATATTTTAATTAACTCTTCAATTAAATATATTTTATTTTTTATATTTAACTTTTAATTTAAAATATTTAGGTTTTTAGATTAGGAAATATATATATTATAAGATATTAAAGATTATTAATAAAATATATAACAATAATAAGATTTAATAATAAGAAAATCAAATTGTATTTGAATTGATTGATGAAAAATTAATACTTTATTAATCTTAACAATAATCTTATATATATAATAATATTTCATACAATAGATAATAATTATATTGCTTATATATTCATATATATAAGTAGTATGAGTATATAAATATTCAATCTATAAGTGTTTGTATATTTGTAGGGGTTTGAAATGCAAGTATATTATATGATGGATATTATATAATAGGGTTTAGAAATAGGTAGTTCAATTTATGGACAAATATTATTTATATTATAATCGAAACTAAAGAAAATGCAGCATATAGGATTGGGAACAATATAGCATAAAACAAGGTACAGGGAATTGTGCTGTCAAGACCATAGGTCTGTGACAGTTATAGGATTAATCAATCTATAAATTTAATAATTATCATTTTTCCAAAATTAAATATATTATTTAGAATTATTAAAATTATCTAATTTAATTTATTTTATTATTTCTAATATTTTTTTAAATTTTATTTTATTTTAAAATAAATTTATTTTAAATTTTTTATTTTGAATCTAAATTAAATTATAATCAAATTTAAAATAAGCCCAAATAAAATAGATATCTAAAATAAAAATTATTTAAAAAAATTCAATACTATTAATAAATAATTTATTAAATAATTTAAAATATTTTTTTTAAATAATTTTTTTTAAAACATTTCCCAAAATTTTATAAATAACCAAATAGATTTTTATTAATTTATAAAAATTTTGAATAAAATTAAATTCAAAAATAACCCATTAAAAAAATTTAATTCTTTTTTATTTTTAAATATTTAAATTTGTTTATATCAAAAAAATATAAATAAAATCAAAAATATTTTTATTATAATTTAAAAAAAAAAAATTTATTTATACAACTTTACATATAGAATACCAATAAAATAATATTTAAAAAGAAATTTTAAATAAAATTTTAAATAAAATAAAAAACAATCCCAATCAAGTTTTTATAACTTCAATAAATTATAATTATAAATATAAATTTTAATAAAAAAAATATAAACAAGCATCCCAACCATTAATTATTTCTAAATAAAAAACCAATAATAATATTTATTTTTTCTTTATTAATAAAAATTTTACTTCTTTTAATAAATTAAATAATATAGAAAGCTAATTTAAAAACTAAATATTTTTAATATTTATTTATTATATTAGAATATCTATAAATAATTAAAAAACAATTATAATTTTGGATATAAATAAATTAATCATTAATAAAATTATTAAAAAACTAATCTCCTTTAAGAATAGGAAAACCTTCCTACAACCTTTACCCATAACCAAATAATTAAATATAAAATATGAAATTATATATATAAAAATTCAACAATTAAAAAAAATTATCTATTACAAATTTTAATAAAAAATTTTAAAATAAATTAAATTAAATAAAAATAATAAAATTAAAATTTTTATATAATCAAAAATAATATAAAATTAACTCAATTAAATTATCCTATATTATATTAAATAATAAAAATTTAAATACCTATAATATATTTTATAGTTTTAATTTAAATTTATTTATTTCTATTTTCTAAAAAAAATTTAAAAAAATTAACAAAATAAATAAATATATACCCAACTAAATAATCAGATTCTAGTTAAACCCCCCATCTATATAAAGACTTTCACTACAAAAAAACTATTATCTATTATCCAAACAAAATGTATTACACAGCTATACTAAACACAACCACACCACATATCCAATACCACAACCACCATAACCACCACAACCACACCATACTCAACACTACACACAGCACCACCACCACCACCACATCACTACCACTACCACCACCACCAACACCACTACATCACTGCCACCATCACCACCACCACCAACACCACTATATTGCTGTTATTACCATTATCACCAACACCACTATGTTGCTGCCACTACCACCACCACCATTACCACCGCCACTGCCACCATTATAATAAATAATTAAAAAAATAAAATAAAAATAAAATAAAAATAAAATAAAAATAAAATAAAAATTAATTAAAAATAATTAAAAATAATTAAATTAAAAATTAATATTATAATAAAAAGATAATAAATAAATAAAAATTATTATAAACAATAATAAAAAAAAAATAAATAAAAAAATAAATAAAAAATTAATAAATAATGTATAAAAACTTTATCCCTATTTTATTTTTAGTTACCCCCTTTTTATTTATTTTTTTATATTAGTTACCCCCTTTTTAAACACCTATTACCCCCCATTTTACTAATATATTTATTTAATTTATTTAATTTATCTATTTGTTTTTGAGTTTTCAGTCGGGTTTAAGTACTGCACAGCAGCCTTCTAGTTTGATACTATTAAATTATCATAGGTCTCTATATAATGTATGGTGTAGAAAGAAGTTGTATTTGGTAAAAGGTGGTACAATATTAAGTACAGGCACAGTGTTACGGGTATGGTAAGTTGTAATAAGAATGATTGATTATTAGAGTTCTATCTACTGAGAAGAGAGTTTTGGTGTGGCACACCAGCCACACGCCGAGGCCCAGCCACACATGTGGCTGAATCCTCTGAGAATGCTGAACGCGTAACAATCGCCCATCAACAATAAAGATTGAAGCTAGTCTTTAATCACAGGTATAAACACAAATATACATGAGTACAGAAATAATATAGTTAATAAAAAAATAATAAAAAAAATATATATTAAACTTTAATAATAAAAGGTAGTATTATATAGGTTTCCTATATAATATTAAACTTTAAAAATATTATATAATTTTTAAATTATATTATTACTAATAAAATCTTTATGTAATAACTAACAACATATTAATACAATAATGGTAATACCTATGGTTATTTTCATAATTTAATTGTTTTTTTTTAATTATTTATTAGATTTAGGATTATATATTATTGTAAAGTATTGTTTGATTTTTATTTTATTTAGAAAATTATGTTAAAAACTATTTAAAAATCTTGGATTATAATCAAAAATTATATTATTAAGAAGGCCTTATTAATAAAAAATCTTATTATAAAATTATTTTTTTTATTTTTTTGTTGTTTATGTTGTTTTTTTTAATAATATTCTTTTTAATTTTAAAAATTTATTAATAATAATTATAATAGTATTAAAAAAATTTATTTTTGGTAAAATAAGTATAAAATTAATATATATGGTTTTAAAAAAATATATAATATTTATAAATTAGAATTTATTATATGGTTTCTGTTTAGAAGTTTAATAGGTTTGGTATATTTTATAATAAAATAGGTATTTCTTTAGTTTTTAATTTATTTAATTTATAAAAATAAATAAGCTATTTTTATATAAATAAAAGTTTAAATCTTTTATATTTTAATATTTTATTGGATTGTTTTTGATGTGTATTACCTTTTTATTTTTTAATTCAATTATAATATTTCTAAAATTGTTATTAAATTTATATTTATTAATAAATTATTGTTTAAAAATAAATTTGAATTTGAATATAATGGTTATATATATTTATATGTATTTAGGCTTAGATTCATTATTTAGTTTTATAAATTCAGTAGATAGCCTTAATAATATATTTATTATTATATTGATTTTCTTTGGTTTATATTTAATATATAGGTTTGGGAATTATAATAAATATTAACTAACCAAAATTAATTTAAAGTTTATATAATGAGATTTTAATTTGATTTTTTTAATTATATAAATAATAAATTGGTGATTAATATAAATTATTATTATTAATAAATTTTTTATTTAATATTTTATTTTTTTAATAATTTAAAGTATATATATTATTTCTAAATTAATAAATTAATAATATATTTTTATATTTTTAATTGTTTGTGATAAAAAAGTTATTAATTTTATTGTTCTTTTTTTAGGTATTAATTTTATTATATTATTATTTATTATATGGTAGATTATTATATCTATTTTTTTGATATAAGTATTTATATTTAACAAAAGTAGATGTTTATTATTTAAATGGTAGAGGAATAGTGTTTTAAAAAAAATAATTTGAATATATTTATAAATTTTATAAACTTTATTGATTATATTTTTAATTAATATTTTGGTTTTTATAATATAATTATATTTTTCTTTTATTTTATAAATTTATTTTTTGATTAATAGTTTTTTTGATTTTTAGGGTTTTAATTTGATAATTAAATTTTTTGAGTTAAGATTATTTTTAGGTTGTTTTTTAAAGTTTATTATTTAAAAGTTTATTATTTTTGATTTAATATATTTTTAAAATAATTTAGTTTTGAGTTTGATTAATAGATCTGTTGCTAGTGTGAAAAATAGGTAATAAAATTATAGATAATTAGTCAATTTTATATATATTTCTAAATTTCTTAAAGTGTTTAGGAAAAATAATTTTAAGATAATTGTTAATTTTTTTGTGGCAATATATATATTATATTTATTTATTATTTAATTTAGAATTATTTAGTTATAATAGTTGATATAATATTTTTTAGATTTTAAAATTATATTATGTTTATTTAATGTATTTAAAATATTATAATAAGTTTGAGAATATAGGAATATATTTTTTATATATTGGATAAGATATTTTAATTTTAAAAATTTAATAAAAATTAATTATTTAGTTTTGGTTTTTGTTTTTTTTAATTTATTTAAAATTAATCATTATTTTATAAGTTTATTAATTGATTTATTTAATAATTTAATAATTATATTATTTATATATATATAAGCCTGTTTAGATTTTTTATAAAATATGTTTAATTTTTTGTTTTAGGTGCTGAATAGAGTTTATGATATTTATGGGTGTTATTTTTATTTTATATTGTGGTATAAAATAATTGTTAACTTTTATTAATTTTTAAGTTTAATATTTAGTTAGTAAAAAAATATAGTTAAATTAAAATAAACAATTATAAATATTTTTTTTAATTATTTTATTATTTTTGTTGGAGGAGTAAAAATAAATTAGTTTAGGTAAGTAATAGAATTTAATATATATATATTTATTATAATCCTTGTTTTTATGTTTTATTTATTATTGTAAGCCTTTATTAATCTTCTTTATTTAATGTCACAGACCTACAATCTTGACAGCACAACTACCTGTATCTTATTCTATGTTATATTATTCCCAATTCTATATGCTGTATTTTCTCCAATTCTGATTATAATATAAATAATGTTTATCCATAAGTTTGATTATCTGTTTCTGAATTTTATTATATAGTATCTATTATATAATATATTTATATCTCAAAATCCTATAAATATGTAAATATTTGCAAATTAAATATTTATATACTTATATTATTTATATACTTATATTATTTATATATATAAATATATAAACAATATAATTATTACCCATTATATAAAACATTATTATGTATATAAGATTATTATTAGGATTAATGAAGTATTAATTCTTTATTAATCAACTTAAATATAATTTAATCTTTTTATTATTAAATCTTATTATTATTATATATTTTATTAATAGATTTTAATATTTTATAATATATATACTTCTTATTTTAAAAACCTAGATATTTTAAATTAAAAATCAAATATAAAAAATAAAATATATTTAATAGAATAATTTATTAAAATATAACATTTTAATTAATCCTATCTAGTTTAAAAGAAAGCATATATATATTAATAAATAAATTCAATCTTAAAAACTTTATTATATTAAAATATAAGATAATAAATAAAGAAGGAAGTTATATATTTTTTTATAATATATTTTTATTAAAAATTTCAAATACTTTCTATTAAATTAGTCAAATTATTCAATATCTACAGAAACAACTAAAAAAAATATTTACCTTATCTAAGCTTAAACTAATTATAAAACTATCTAATAAAAAAAAATTTTTTTTCTAAAAAAACAATAAATTTTATATTAATTCTAATACCTAAGTTAATAATAAATCTATTCCTTCAATAACTACTAAAAAATTAAAATACAAAATCATATTCCCAGACAATAGTAAATATTCCTAAAATTTTAAAACAATTATTTAAATTTTATAATATATTAATATATTTATTTATATTTAAACCCAGACCTAAATATACGAAATCAATAAATATAACCTAAATATCTTAATAAATAAAGAATAATTTACAAAAACTAATTATATTAAATATATTAAACAAATTAAACAAATTAATTTATATTAATCCAAATATATTTTTAAAAATAAAAAAAACAAATAATATACACAACAACCTAAATTAGATCTTAAGAATCTTAATAAAAACCCTAGTAAAAAATAATAATAATAATAATAATAATAATAATATTAACAATAATTATTATATTTCTAATTCAAATAATAGATTACTTATTAAAAAACATCAAAATAATAAAATAATAAAATTTATTAATTTTATTAAATTCAATAAATTATTTAATAAATTTAATCAATTTATTAAACAACTGAATAATATCTTTTATTTTTATTTAATTAATTTTTCTAATAATAAATATAAAATTTAATATATTAAACTTTTTTTTAAAAAAACTACTTTTAATACCTACAATACTTACTATAAGAAATTGTCATAGACCTATGGTCTTGACAGTGTAATTATCTGTACTTTGCTTTACGCTATACTATTTTTAGTTTTATATACCACATCTTTTCCAGTTCTAATTATAATATAAATAATGTTTGTTTTTGAGTTGAATTATTTATTTCCGAACCCTATTATATAATACCTATCACATAATATATTTACATCTTAGATCCCTACAAATATACAAATATTTACAATGTTCATATGTTTATACAATCGCATACAAACACACAAGTAATACAATCACCACCCATTATATAAAATATTATTATGTATATAAGATTATTGTTAAGATTAATAAAATATTAATTTTTCATCAATCAATTTAAATACAATTTAATTTTTTTATTATTAAATTTTATTATTGTTATATATTCTATCAATAGTTTTTAATATTTCATAATATATATGTTTCCTATTCTAAAATTCCAAATATTTTAAATTAAAAATTAAATATAAAAAATAAAATATATTTAATTAAATAGCCAATTAAAATATAATATTTTGATTGATTTTATTTAATTTAAAAAAAAATATATGTATATTAATAAATAAATTTAATTCTAAAGATTATATTATATTAGAATATAAAATAATAAATAAAGAAAAAAATTATATATTTTTTTATAATATATTTTTATTAAAAAATTTAAACACTTTTAATTAAATCAATCAAACTATTTAATATTTATGAAAATAATTAAAAAAAGTATTTATTTTACTTAAACTCAAATTAATTATAGAATTATTTAATAAAGAAAATATTTTTTTTTGGAAAAATAATAAACTTTATATTAACACCAATATTTAAGTTAATAATAAACTTATTTTTTTAATAATTACTGAAAAATCAAAATATAAAATCACATTCCTAAACAACAATAAATATTTATAAAATTTTAAAAAAATTATTTAAATTCTATAATATATTGAAATATCTACTTATATCTAAATTTAGATTTATAAAATCACTAATTTTAAATAAGATATTTATATATATAAAAATCAACCTATAAAAACTAATTATACTGAATATATTAAAAAAACCAAACAAACCAATTTATATTAATTTAAATATATTTTTAAAAATAAAAAAGGTAAACAATGTATATAATAATTTAAATTAAATTTTAAGAATTTTGATAAAGATTTTAATAATAACAATAATAATAATAATATTAATAATAATTATTATATTTTTAACTTAAATAATAGACCCTTTACTAAAAGATATTAGGATAATAAAATAATAAAACTTGCTAACCCCATTAAATTTAATAAATTACCTAATAAATTTAATTAATTTACTAAACAATTAAACAACATTTTTTATTTTTATTTAATTAGTTTTTTTAATAATAAGTATAAAATCAAATATATTAAATTTTTTTTAAAAAAAATTATTTTTAATATTTATAATATTTATTGTGAAAAATATAAAGAAAATATTTTTTGATAATAACAATAAAATATTTTTAAAATTATTATAATATTTATTATATAATTTAAATTTATTTCATTTTTTTAACAAACTTATAATTATAAAAATAAATTTAAAAAAGTTTTATATAAATTTTATATATTACATTAAACAAAACCTATTTAAAAATATTTTTAATAAATTAATTAATATACCCTTTTTACTAAATATAATAACAACTAATTATTTTATTATATTAAAAAAAAACTTAAATTTTAATAAAAATAAAAAATTATAAAAATCAAAATCTTAAATAAATAGATAATTTATAAAAAAATGTAATTTTTTATTATAAAATTTAATAATAATTTTTATAAAAATAATAAAGCTAATATTATTTAATTTAAATAAAATAATAATCCTAATTATAATCAATTTTAATCTTTAAATTTATAAAATAAATTTATAAATTTAAACAATAATAATCGATTTTTTAATTTAAATTATTAATATTTTTAAAATTAATAAAGAAATACTAACTAAAGTTGGAATTTATATACTATATATAATTTTGTTTTTATAAAATTAAAAATTATTCAAAATTAATAAAACTAATAATACAATAAACTCTAGAAATCCAACAAACCTATTTACTTTAATTATAAACAAAAAGGATATATAACCCATGTTTATATTAATTAAAAATTACAAAATTAATAATAAAAATATATTTAATTTATTAACAATAAAATATTATAAAAATAATATAATAAAAAATATAATTAAAAATATAATAAAAAATATAATAAAAAATATAATAAATATTCTAAATCTAAAAATTTAAAATCTTAATAAAATTTTAATAAAAATTTTAATATTATTATTTATTAACCTAGTTTTTTTGAAATTATTATATAAAAAATTTAAAAAATTATTTAAATAAACCAACAATATAACACTTTTAATAATCATATTTATAAAGAAATACTTATTAAATTAAATAATTAAAATTATAAAATACTCAAATAATCTAACTATTTTTAAAAAATCTTTAATAAAATTATAAACCTAAACCAAAATATATCGGAAAATTTAGATTTAGAATTTTAAATTATTTATTTTTTTAATTTATTTATTTAAAATAAATATAACTAAATTTAAGAATATTTAATCTCTAGAAAACATCTATAATATATTTATGATTTTTTTGGAAATTTATAATAAAATTATTTATTAGGAAAAATATAACTATTATAAATAATTTTTTATAATTATTAAATTCTTAATTTTATTATTTAATTAAATCCCCAGTATCAAAAATTAATTTAATAATTATAAATTATATATAAAGAAATGTATATTGAATTTGATTTTATAATTATAAAGTTTTATTAATTTTAATATCTATATTAAGGAAATTAATATTAATATTAATTAATTATTTTAATAGAAATATATATTAGAATTATAGATTTTGTTAATAAATAATTTTGATTTAAATTTATAAATAAATATACCTAACTCTATAAAACACACCAATATAAATTCTATAAAACCTATTAACTTATTTTAATTAACAACAATTGTAATAATAATATTCTAAATATAAAATATAATTATATATAACAAAGGAAATAAAATAAATATAAACTATATTAAATTTTTATTTACCACACTATAATTAATTTTTATAAAT
Organism: Drechslerella coelobrocha; assembly: GCA_036971555.1. NCBI lineage: Eukaryota > Fungi > Ascomycota > Orbiliomycetes > Orbiliales > Orbiliaceae > Drechslerella > Drechslerella coelobrocha. The sequence goes on along the minus strand of JAJTUH010000022.1, from coordinate 6,544 downwards.
ATAAATATATATAAAATTTTAATTATTATTACTTCTTTATTTATAATATAGATACTTAAAAAAAATCAACATTTTTTAATATTATTATTATTGGACTTAATATTATAAAATATAAAAAATATTATTTATATAAAAATACATCCCCAACCTATACCTTATATAATAAATCTTTAATAATTTATATTATTTATATATAAGAATAAATTAAAATTATTAAAATATTTTATTAAAAAATATTATTATTATTAGAATATAAAGAATTTTGTTTATTTTGTTTTAAAGAATTTTATTTTAAAAACCATTAATAATAATATATATAGAAATTCTATATTAAACTAATTCAATCTATTAAATAAAATAAAAAATTATATAATATCTATAATATTTATTCACCCTTTTTAATACTAAAAGAAATTATTATTAATGAAAATTTAAATTAAAATAGTTTTAAATTTTAATATATACCAAATAATCTAATTTTAATTTTATTAAGAAAAAATTTGATAAAATTTTTAATTAAATTAAAAAATAATATTATAATATACTTTATATTATTAATAAAAACCTTATTAAAGTTTTTATAAATAATAATATAGAAATTATTTATATTTTAAAAAAAATATATTATTAAGTATAATTTAATTAAAACCCTTAAAATAACTTATTATAATATAATTGTTTTTAAAAAAAGCCCTTTTAAAATAATTTATTATAAAACCAAAATTATTTTTATTATTAATAATTATCTTAAATAATAAATAATTGATATTCTTAACTTCAAATATAACAACTTTATTTTAGGATACAATTAATTATAAAATTATAACCCAAATATTAATTTTAAATTTTAAAAAATCCAATTTCTTCAATATAATTATACTCAAGTATTTAAAAATTTTAAGAAAACCAATAATTATAATAAAAAAATATATTTATAATAAATTTAATATCTTTTTATTAAAAAAATTAACTATTAACTATAATTCAAAACTTATACTTTTAAAAAAATTGTTATTTATATTAAAGAATTAATCTAAATTATTATTATTAAAATAATTAAATAAATTTTAAATTAAATTAAGATATTTAAGAAACCACTTAATAACTAAGTTTTATTAAAAATCAATAAATTCATTTATAAAATATTATTTAAAAAAAAAATAACATTTAAATTTATATTTATATATATATATACATAAGAAGAACTTAAAATCTTTAAAAAATATATTAAAAAAAATTTTAAAAAAAAATATATTTAATCCTTATATTTATCTATTAAATATTTTATTCTATTTATATTTAAAAAAAATAGTAAATTATAAATATATATAAATTATAAAAACCTTAATAACATAATCATTAAAAATTATAATGGAATATTATAAATTAATAAATCCTTTAATTGTTTACAAAAAGTAAAATAATTTATTAAATTAGATATCATTATTGTTTATTATAATATCCAAGTATTATCTAAAAATATTTAAAAAATTATTTTTAAATGCTAATATGGATTTTTTAAATATATAATTATATTTTTTAAATTAATTAATATATTTATATTTTTTTAAATTTTTATAAATTATATTTTATAAAATTATATTAATAAAATTTATATTATTTATTTTAATAATATTTTAATTTATAATAAAGATTTTAAAAAACATCAATAATATATTATATAAATACTTAAAGTCCTTAATAAATATAATTTTAAAATTGAACTTAAAAAAATAAAATTTAAAATTACAAAATGTAAATTTTTAAAAATTATTATTATAATTAATAAAATTAAAATAGACCTTAAAAAAGTTAATACTATCCAAAAATAATTTAAGTTTAAAAATGTTAAAAACATTTAAACCTTTTTAAAATTATATAATTATTATTAATACTTTATTAAAAAATATAGCCATATATTAATAATCCTATTAAAATTTACCAAAATAAAAATTAAATTTAATATAATTTCTAATTAAAAAATTATTTTTAATATATTTAAAAAATTATTTTTATTAATATTTATATTTAAATTTTATAACCCTAATTTATTAATTAAAATTAAAATTAATATTTTAAATATAATTTTAAAAATTTACTTATATTAATTACACTTTAACAAAAAATAACACCTTATTATTTATTTATTTTATAAATTTAACACTACAAAACTTAAATATCCTATTTATAATAAAGAATTTATAATTATTATTAAAATATATTAAATATAAAAAATATATCTACAAACAAAAAAACCTTTTATAATATATTTTAATTATAAAAATCTTACATTTTTTTTTATTATTAAAATACTTAACCAATACCAAATACAATAATAAAAAATATTTAATAAATATAAAATAAAAATTATATATTATAAAAAAAAAAAAAAACTCCAAAATCAATACCCTTAATAAAAAACCTAATCTAATAAAAAAAATATAATTAAATTAAAAAAAAATTTTTAAAAAAAATTTTTATATAATTATCACTATTAATATAAATTTTAATTAAATTATTTATATATTTTATAACAAATTCACCAAAAAACTAAAAAATAACTACTAATAACACCCTATAATTAAACAAATTTTTTTAAACATCAACAATACACCTTCATACTTTATTATTAAAAATAAAATTATATTATTTTAAAATTTTTTTTATATTTTTATAAAAAATCTCCAACAACAACTTATTAAATAACATCATAATATATTAACCTATAAATACTTAAAAATTAAATAAATTTAAAAATTCTTAATTAAAGACTATTATTAATCTTAAATATAATAAAATATTAAATAATATATTAAAATTTATAATATATATTATAAAAATAAACCTAATCAACACTTATTTTATAAAAAATTATAATTTTATAATATACCAATTAGATTTTTTTAAATTATTATTTATAAATTTATTTAAAAAATACCTCACTCAAAAAATCTTTTTATAACAATCTACAACAAAATTTTAATCATTATTTGCAAATTTAATAAAATAATAATATTTAAATTATAAAATTTTAAATAATTTATTTAAAAATTTAAATAAATATACTTTAAATAAATATTCAATCAATATAATTTATAAATTAAATATATTTATAATAAAAATATTTTATTTTTTAATAAATTCTAAAACTCAATCAAAACCTAAACTAAAATCAAACTCAATATTATTAATAAAAAACATACCCAAACAAATAAACTTATTAAATAAATTATTTAAACAATCAAAATATAATTATATAATTTTTTAAATATAATTTAAAATAATTAAATTAAATTATTATTTAATTTTAAATTCATATATAACATATTAAAATATTTAAATATTAAATATATACCTTATAAAATATTTAAAAAATAAAATCCTATCATAATACTATTATTTTTAATATTTAAAAAAATAGTTCTAAAAACAAATAAATATATCAATAATATAAAAAATTTTTACAACAATCTCAAAAAAAACCTTTATTTTATAATTAAATATATATCATATTATTATAATTAAAAAAAAATAAAAGCACTATTTTTAAAAAATAAAAATAAAATATATTTATTTATTAAATATATTAAACATAAAGAATAATTTAATAAAAAATTTAATTATTAAAAATATAAACCTTTTACAATTATAAAAAAATTCAATAATAACATTTTTAAATTTAAAATATCAAAACCTATACACATTTATTGATTATTTTATATTTTATTTTTAGAACCTGTCCCCAAAAACTTAAGAAAAGATTTTAATAATAAAAAACTAAAATTTAAAAACTATATTAAATATAAATTCGAAAAAATCCTTAATAAATTTAATAAGAAAAATAAATATTTTATTAAATAATTATTATCTTATAAATTATAAAATAATTCTTAAATATCTAAAAATAATATATTCCCAAAAATTATTTAAATTTATTTTAATTAAAAATTTATATTATAATTTATAAAATAAAAACATAAATAATCAAAAAAATAAATTTAATTAAATTAAACTAACATAGTATTATTAAACAATTTTTAATGAATTTTCTCCATTTCTTTTTTAATAATAATTATATTTTCATCACTACAAGACTTAATCAAATTAATTTTATTTTTTTTTATTATTTGTTTTAATAAATTTTTTTTATATATAATTATTTCTACATATTTTATTTTAAATTGATGAAATTCTTTTTTCTTCCAAATAATCCAAATTTATAATATTTTTTATTTTAATTTTAATTTCTTTAATTCTTTTTCCTTTTTATTGATTTAATAATCTAATTATTTTATTATAAATTATTAACCAAATTTATTTTTAATATTAGAAAAATATTTACAAAAATCAATTAAACAATCATATTGCCTATTTTAAATATAAATAGAATAATTAATATTTTCTAATATTATAATATATAAATAATTATTCTTAACACAATATTTATACAAAATAAAAACAAAAATATTAAAAAACTTAATTCAATCAACTTAAAAACTTTAATATTAATAAAAAAATTATTTTAATTTTTATTTCATTTGTTCAACAAGTATTTATGTTTTATTTTTTTTATATATTATACCATATTTATTTTAAAATTAAATTTTTATTTATTATTTTTATTTTAATCACTACTTTTTATATACCTCCACTTATATTATCTATTATTTATAAAAATATTTTTATTATAAAATAAACTTAATCTATATAGATACAATTTTAATATAATCACCTAATTCTATATTTAAAACCATTTTATAAAGAACTATAATCAATATAAGAATTTTTTTATATAATACTACCTCTTACACAAATAATTAATCTTCACCTTATTTATATCCATATCTTATATTCATTTTATATAAAATTAAAAACTATATAAATTTTAATTTTAAAAAAAAATAATAATATCATAAATCTACAATTTTAATAGTATAATTATTTATATTTTATTTTATATTATATTATTTTTAGTTCTACATACTACACCTTCTCCAATTCTAATTATAACATAAATAATATTTATTCTTAAATTAAATTATTTATTTCTGAATCCTATTATATAATATTTATTATATAATATATTTACATCTCAAATTCCTACAAATATATAAATATTTACAATGTTTGTATGTTTATATAATCACATATAAATATATAAACAATATAATTACCACCCATTATATAAAGCATCATCATATATATAAGATTATTATTAAGATTAATAAAGTATTAATTCTTCATTAATCAACTCAAATATAATTCAATCTTTTTATTATTAAATCTTATTATTATTACATATTTTATTAACAATCTTTAATATCTCACAACATATATGCTTCCTGCTCTAAAACCCCAGGTATCTTAGATTGAGAGTCAGACATAAGAAGTGAAACGTGTTTAGCTGGATAGCCAGTTAAAGTGTAACAGAAATATAAAAAAAATATTTTTTAATAATAATAATAAGATATTCTTAAAATTACTATAATATTTATTATATAACTCAAATTTATTTTATTCCTTCAACAAACTTATAACTATAAGAATAAATTTAAAAAAGCCCTATACAAATTTTATATATTATATTAAACAAAACCTATTCAAAAATATTTTTAATAAATTAATTAATATACTTTTTTTACCAAATATAATAATAATCAACTATTCTATTATATTAAAGAAGAACTCAAATCCTAATAAAAACAAAAAATTATAAAAATTAAAATCCTTAATAAATAAATAATTTACCAAAAAATATAATTTTTTATTATCAAATTTAATAATAATTTTTATAAGGATAACAAAGCTAATATTACCTAATTTAAATAGAACAATAATTCTAATTGTAATTTATTTTAATTTTTTAAATTTACAAAACAGACCCACAAATTTAAATAATCTTAAACTAAACTATTAACAATTTTAGAATTAATAAAAGAATATTAATTAAAATTAGAATTTAAAAATCATTTATAAACCAACTCCCATAAAACTAAAAATTATTTAAAATCAATAAAACTTACAACATAATAAACCTTAAAAATTTAATAAACCTATTTATTTTAATTATAAATAAAAAAAATATATATAATCTATATTTATATTAATTAAAAATAATAAAATTAATAACAAAAACATATTTAATTAACTAGAAGGCTGCTGCGCAGCACTTAAACCCGACTGAAAGCGCTAGAACAGGTAAATAAATTAAATAAATTAGATAAATATATCAATAAAATTGGGGTAACTAAAAATGAAAAGGGGGTAAGGTTTTTATATATTGTTTATTAATTTTTTTATTTATCTTTTTTTATTATTATTTATTATAATTTTTATTTATTTATCTTTTTTTTTTTTTTATTATTATTTATTATTATAATTTTTCTTATTTTTTATCTATTATAATATTAATTTTTAATTTTAATTTTTATTGTATTTTTATCTTAATTTTTATTTTATTTTATTTTTATTTTATTTTATTTTATTTTATTTTTATTTTTATTTTATTTTATTTTATTTTTATTTTATTTTTTTAATTATTTAT
>JAJTUH010000021.1:0-48440 GCA_036971555.1 Drechslerella coelobrocha | reverse complement strand
TTTTTTTTTTTTTTTTTAATATAGAATTTTTGAAAATACTAGTAAAATAGCCAAAATAGGTTTAAAAAAAATCTACTTTTTTATTTAAATTAAAATAATAACCTTATTTTTATTTAATTACATTTTAATTATTTTGATTTTTAACTACATATGATGATGATGTTAAAAGAAAAATATAAAAAAATAATATTGTAAAAAGAATATAAAATAATATTATTATAAATATTAAAATTTTTAGTAATATTATTAGATTTTTTTTATATTTTTTCTCTTAAACTGTCTTTATCTTTATTAATTTATTAACTAGTTTATTTAACAAATATTTATAATTCTATTTATTAAATTTAATTTTTTTGTTAATTTTTAATAATTTATTATCACTTTTTAATGCCTGACTGAAAGGAAGGTTCATTAATGAACTCCCATGAGAAAAGAAATCTATAGTGAAAATCTGAAAAAAAACAAAAAAATTTGTTTTTAGTGAATTTAAAAATTTGAAAACTTTAAAAATTTTATATAAATTTGTATAGAGTTTTCAAAGTTTTGGTATTTTTCCATTCTTTTACAACAACATCCACAACGCATGCAGTCTTACTGCTAAGCCCCTTTTAATATAGGCAGGTAACAAGGTTATAAAAATGGACCGGGTTGAGTTAATTTGAGGGGTTTACTATATACAGCCATGCTGGCATTAGATTCAGTCTTTCAGTTAGGTTTAAATACTGCACATGCAGCCTTCTAGTTTATTTTTTATTATAGATTTTTTTTTTTATAAATTTTGTTTTAATATTTAGTTTTATTTTGTTTTATTTTGTTTTTGATTTTTAAAATTGTTGTTACCAAATTATATTCTTTAATAATAGTAATAATGCTTTTTTTTTCTTCTACAAAAAAATCTTTGGTAGTATATTAATTTATAAAACTATAATTTAATAATAGAAAATACTTAATAATAGAATATTTTAATAATAGAATATATTTTTTTTTAAATAAAATTTAAAAAAATTTAATTTTGATTAAATATTTAATATTATAATAAGACATCAACTCTTTATTTTATAGGTTAATATTTCATTAATTTTAACTTTTAAAAACCATTTTAATAATATTTATACTATATATAAACTAATATCTTTTAAAATAACAAAGATACCTATTTTTTATATATTATATGTAACAATTTATTATTATATAATAAATAATTTTAAAATTGTATTAATTTAAAAAAAATACTTGAAATATATATATTCACCTTTTTAAAACAAAAAAATAATATTGTTAATAAAATATAATTGAAGATTACAATCTTATACTATATATATTATAAAACAAAGAAATATATTTTAATAATATATAAAAATATTATATTAATTGTATAAAGATTAAATCTTTTCAGAATACCTATATTAATAATATATATATACCTTTTATAACCTTATTTATTTTAATTCTACTCTATTTTATTTATATTTTATTTATTTTATTATATTTTATTTATTTTATCCATTTATAGGACTTTTTTTTTTAATATTATTTTTATTATATTGCCTCCTTTTTATTTTAATAATAAGGATTAAAAAAACATTGAAGTATATATTTATAAAACCAAAAAAGCTATTAATAATTAAAATAATAATATTAATAGTAACAAATAGACCAATTATAAAATTGTATAAATAAAAATTAAACAATTAATAAAATAGATTTAAAAATAATTATTATTCTATATATAACATAATATTTTTAACTTGTAATTAAATAACTATAATGTTTATAAAAATTTGAAAATATTAAAAATTAATAAATCTATTAATCCCTTACTTACTATTCAATAAATTAATCAAAGAAATTATATTAAAAACAATTTACAAATAAAAATATAATAAGATTTTTAAATTCTAATTTATAATTTTAAAGGCTATTCAAAAAATTATAAAATATTTTATTATTAAAAAATTTAAATATAAATTACTTTAAAAAATCACAATTTTCTTTAATTATTAATTAAATTATTTTTCCAATTTATAATAAGTTTGTTATCCATATTAAGTATATACCATTAAAATATAAAAATATTTGTTTTTAATATTATATAATATAACTTTTTAAATTTAAAACCAATATTAAACCTAAATTTAAAACCAATATTAAACCTTAATTTACTTTTGTTTTCTTTTTTGTTTAAATATTAATATTTAAATAAGATTTTAAGGATTTAAAGAATAGGATTTAGAATTTGTTTTAATTATATCCTTTATAATATATTTACAATACACAGATTTTAAATTATAAATTAAAACAATTTGTTTTAATTTAAAAATATATTTTTTACAATAAAAATAAATATATTATTTTATATATAGAGAAATTATAAAAAAATAAATATTATATTATAAAAATACTATAAAAATAAGTTAAAAAAGGTGTTATTTTACATATAAATATAATAAATTTTTTAAAATTTAAAATTACAACTTCTTAAAACAATTAGGCTTTTTTTTCTTTTTCTCTTAGTAAATAATTTTTTAGCAAATAGTTTTTATCATTTAAAATGGTTTTTTAATTCAATTCGGTTTTTAAATTTAGAAACCAAAAACCGTGATGGATAATATTTTTTTAGAAGAAACCGAACCAAACCGCCCCATGTCATTCACTAATAATTATCTATTAAAATAATATTATTTAGAAAATTTATTTTATAAAAATCTTTTTGTGTTTTGTTATTGAATCCTTTAAATCTTTTGATTTAGATATCTTAATAAAAATTAAAAAATATTATAATATATTAGATATTAAGGTAATTGAATGTAAAAATTTTAATACTATTATTTCAATATATTTTAAATACTTTTTCCCTAATTAATTTAAAGAAAAATATAATTTATAGTATTTATATTTTATATTTAAAAATATAATAGATGTGGATTACAATTAAACAATTTATATTTAGGTTTATATAAATAAATTTAATAATATTTTATTTTTTAAACAAAAAGGTTTTTATTTTTTAGATATTAATATTTCTTCAATAACTTATTAGGTTTAGTTAAAAAATTAATAAAAGATTGATTATATATTCTAATTGATTTTGAGTAAGAGTTTAAACTTAAATTAATAAATTCTATATATTTTATTTTAAAAAATAAATAGGTTATTAATATAATTTTCAACCCTTTTATTAAATTTAATAAATTAAAAAAAAATAAAAATAATTTATAATTTATAATATATTTATATATTTATAATTTATAATTAAGATATAAATAATAACTAAAAAATATATTTAATTATAAATATATATTTATTTAATGTAGAGTGTCTAAATGATATCTATCTTCTCCCCTTATAGATAGATATGATCAACCACCTCAAAAAGAAGTATTGATTAAATATTTTTAATCTTATTTTTTTTATTATTAACAAACTATCTATCTTAATAACCATTATTAAATGATTATAATTATCCAAAAAAACTATAAACAACTTAAGGTTTATTTTATGGGATATAAGTAAAGCATCTAATATTAACAAAGATTAATGAACAAGCTATTTGGTTTAAATTAGAAATTTATTAATTGTTATATAGATAATATAATAATTTATTTAATAATTTTTTTTAAATTTATGAATACTTTAAAATATGTTTTTACAAAATTTTTAGATATAAGAATAATTTTTAAAATTAAGAAATATTATTTAAATTATTATTCAGTAAAATTACTAAACAAATTAGTAAATAAATTTTCTATTTTCATATTAAAAAATAGAATAACCACTATCTAACAAATAAAATTACTAAACACCTTATCCAAATTAAAAGTTTTTATAGGTTTTATAATTTAATATAGATCCAATCAAATGCTTTTTTTTATTTAAACCATAATCCCACTCCAAACCTTAAAAATATTCTTATTGGTAGTTACAAAAGTAATTACAAAAGGAAGAAATACATTTTCTAAAAAATAAAGTTCAAACCCATCCATCCAGGCTATTAAAAACTTAAAAACAGTTTTACCTACTATAATAGGATATTTCCATAAGGATAGACTATTATATTGTTTTATAGATTTATCAAAATAATGGGGGAAAAAAATAGTTATATATTAGACTTATCCTAAAATAAAGGATCCTATACTAAAAGCCCTAAAGGGGGGATCATTAAAAAACATTTATAAAATTTTTAAAATAGAACCAATTAATTTAAAATATATAAAATTATTAGTTTTTTTTTAAAAAAACCTCTTTTTTATTAAAAGGAGTTTTTATTTTATGGATTTAGAATTCTCAGGCCTAATATAAATAATTAAATAAATCTAAGTTTAAACAAAGCAAATACCATATCTCATTGTTTTTATAGATTATAACACAATAAAAAATCTTATGAAATTTACAATTATTACTAAAAAGACTATCCCTAAGAAAGCTAATTTATAATATTAGAAATAAATTTTCTACCTTTCTTAATATTGGTTAAAACTAGTAGTTAAATATCAGAAGGGTTATAAAATATAAATTTCAAATATTTTAAACCATTTTTAATAATAATTTAATATATATTATTAACTTATTAAAGTCCAAAAAGCAAAAGAATATCATATTAAAGAATTATATTATTTTAAAAATAATTTAATAATTAAAAATAAATAACCAATTATTAACCCTATTTTATTTAATAAATAATTTAATAATAGAATAATTAGATAAAATTACTAATTTTCTAATTTAAAATAAGAATTATTAAGATATTTATTTTAAAAATTCCTGAATTGGTTTTTAATAAGATTAAAATCTTTAAATTAGAAAATATTTTAATATTTAGTTTTTTAATTTTAACCCACAATTTAGTTAATTTATTTAGTATAATAATTAATATAGATTTGGAATTTTAAATTAAATTATTTAAAATTTATTTTATAAAATCTTAATTAGATAAATTATAGAAATTTAATTTTAATAAAATAAAATATTAATTTTTAAACATAAATATTTATATTTTAGAAAATAAAATAAAACTAGTTTATTTTCAAAATAATATTTAATAATTCTTCAATTTATACATATTTATTATTTAATAATTATTATAAAAGATTATTATAATATAAATTTTTAAAATCCATTTATAATCAATAATATTATTATAAATTTAAACAAACTTATAAATAATTATATCAAATAACCTATTAACCCTATATAGTTTAAAATATTAAGATTTATATTTTTTATTGTTCTTTATACCAACACAATATCATACACCAGTATAAATTATTTGATTTTTTAAAAATAATACCTCTTTTAATAGTTTTTTGGATTGTTTTTATTTTAAATTTTATTATTAAGCTCCTTTTTTATCTTTATTTTTTATATAGGTTTTTTTTGTTAAATAAAGTTATCACTTTTAATTTTATTATAATAATAATTAATAAAATTTTAAAAATAGTTAAACTAATATTTAAAAAGAAAAATTGAAAATTTAAACAATAAATAATAATAATTTATTATTATATTTATTTATCTTGGGAATACCTATTTATTATTATTATTGATTATAATTAAAGATTTCTTTTAATTTTTTAATAAAATATTTTTAAAATAATATATTTAATTATTAAATTTTATTAAATAATTATTTTTTGTTTTTTAATTAATAAATAAACCAAAAAAATAAATTAAAAAATTAAAATAATTCTAAAATACTATATCAACAATTAACAAGAAGAATAAATAAACATCTTACCAGAAATTAAACATATTATTATAAATATTAAAAACCAAATTATTAAATTAATCTTAATTAAAATTATAATAAAAATTAAATTAGGTTCTAATTTAAATATACTTAATTACAACCTACTCCACTATAAATAGTAAAAAAATCACAAAACAGAAATATATTAATTAATAAAATATAATTAATATTATATAATTTATTACTAAAATTATTACCAAAATAAATAATAAAAAAAAATTTTTTTAAATTTTTAATTTTGGTTATATTATATTTTCTTTTAAGAAAAATTACACTCTACCCTTAGTCATAAAAAAGAAATTAAAACCACAACAAATAAATTTATTTAAAATCCTTAAAATAATAAAAAAAGGCAACATCTTTAAACTAAAACTATCTAATTATTTAAAAATCTATCCTATTATTAATATTATTTATTTTAAATCTTACCCTACTCCCATCAACAACCCATATAATCAAACCCCTAAAAAACCAGGATCTATCATTAGGGAAAATTATAAAAATAAAGACCAATAAAAAATAGAATAAATTATCAATAAAAAAAAAATTTATAAAAAAGAAAAAGATTAAGATATTAAAATATAATATCTAATATAATAAATAAACTAAAAATTAAAATATAATTAATAAATTAATAAAAAAAAATTTATAAGTAAATAAGATCATTAATGTTTTTAAACTCATAAATTAAAAATAAATAAAATTATATTAATATTAAATATTATATAAGAATTCTATATAATATTTTTATAAATAAAATAAAATTATATTATTATTTAACAAATCGAAATTAAATGAAACTATCTTTATTACTGATTATTTATTATTTTGTTTTCCCTAATATATTTTATTTTCTTAATAAAAATATATTTTACTTTTTATATTATAATCACACAATCTTATATTTATTTATATTTTTTTATTATTTTTAAAATTAAACAACAATATAAATTTTGTTATATTATTAAACAATTCTATAATATTTAAAATTAAAAAAATTATTATATCATAAATAAAGAACATTCTTTATATTAAACACCTGCCCAAATAATATTCCTATAAAATATTAATATAAAAAAGCAAAAAAAAAGAAAGAAAAAAAAGAAAAAAAGAAAAAGAAAGTATTATTCTTAATACCAGTCCTCAATAGTGAATGACATGGGGCGGTTTGGTTCAGTTTCTCCCAAAAAAATATTATCCATCATGGTTTTTAATTTATAAAATAAAAAACCGAATTGATCTAAAAAATTATTTAACAATATAAAAACCAACCACCAAAAAACCGCCAAGATTTCTATAAATAGAAGTCACCCAAATCTTAATTAAAAAAATTAAAAAAAATATAATTATATAAAAATTTATTTAAATAATTTAATTAAATTTTTTATTATTTTTTATTATTAATATTAAATTAATTATAATTTATTTAATTTTTAATGGTTTTGAATTTTTACTTTTTTAAAAAATATTTTAAATAAAAATATAAAAAAATATAAAAAAAATTAAGCAAGATTTCATATTTTTTTATAAAAACAGTTAATACCACTCTCACTTAATACAACCACTCTACAACCACTCTATTATAATTAAAATAAAAGAGGTTTAACATTTTTAGTCTATTTTAAGAATTCCCACACTAAATTTAATTATTTTTTAATTATTTTTAATTATTTTATATATAATTGTATATAAAAAACTGAATTGATTCAAACCGATTCGCGCCAAGCTATATTATTCAAACCAAACCAGTTCTCCCTTGGCGGGATGGTTCGGTTCGGTTTATGGTTTAAACCGACCCATGTCATTCTCTAGTCCTCAACTAATATCCCATTCCTAGAATTCTCAAACACATATTTTAAAATTTCCTTTTTTTCTTTAATATTCTTTATTATATATTGTTGACCTAAATAAATCTTTATCTCTAAAACCTAAAAATAGATTTCCTAATTAAAATAATCATAATTATAGAATTATTAAAAATATAAAAGGAATTTATATTTAAATTCTCTAAAAATCCCTAAAATTTTAAAGTAATTAATAATAATTTATAAAATTAAAAAAATTATATATTAAAAAATATAAAAAGTTAAAATTATATTTTTTTAAATATAAATAACCAATTAATATATCCATTTTTTAAATTAATTAATGGAAATAGGAGGGAATAGGTTATTAAAACTATAAATAAATAAAATAATTATAATTTATTTGTGGTTTTGTTTTATTGATAATTTATTTATTTATCTTTATTATAAAAATTTTTATAAAATAGATATTTTTATTTCTAAAATTTATTGTTTTTATTCTTTATTTTATTTTTATATATATATATATTTAGAAATTTGTTTTATTTTTATGATATTATTTTTTTTAAAATTAATTATTATTTTTATTTTAAACAACTCAAGGATATCCACCATAAAAAGAAAAGAAATTTATTAAAGAATTAAGAAATATAAATATAAACTAGAAGGCTGCGTGTGCAGCACTTAAACCTGACTGAAAGACCGAACCTAACGCCAGCATGGCTGTATATAGTAAACCCCTCAAATTAACTCAACCCAGCCCACTTTTGCAGCCTCGTTACCTGCCCACATCACTGTGGTTGTGGATATCGCTGCAAAAAAATGGAAAAACGCTAAGACTTTGAAAACTCCATACAAATTTGTATAGAGTTTTCAAAGGTTTTAAATTTCTAAGTTTGTTAAAAACAACACATTTTTTTGCTTTTTTTCAGATTTTCACCATAGATTTCTTTTCTCATGGGAGTTCATTATAAACCTTCCTTTCAGTCAGGCATATATTTTATATTTTAATTTATTAATAAAGGAATTTTTATATCTTTTTTATTTTATTATTAAAAGAAAATTTTATAATATATTACTATTAAGTACTTACTTAATATAATATTATATTATTATTAAATTAATTTTAGATATAAATAATATTATATTATACTTTATTTATTATTTTTTTTATTATGAGATTTTATTTATACTCAACATATTTACTTATTATACTTATTTTACCTGTTCATTATAATTTAACATTCTTCAAACCTATTAATTATTTTATTATTTAGTTACCATTCCATTACCACCACAATTGCCTATAGTTTGCTGATGTTCTCTTTTCTTTTATCTATTATACCTTGAATAGGAAGTCTCCTTTATTTCTATTAGGAGGAATTGTAATATAATATTTACCATTAGCCACACCAAGCATACCATATAGGGAACCCATATGATATTTATATTTGTATTTAATTGTTACACTTTGATAGGCTATCCTATCAAACACGTTTCACTTCTTACATCTGACTCTCAATCTAAAATACCTGGGTTCTCAGAACAGGAAGCATATACATCACAAAATATCAAAGATTGTTAATAAAGTGTGTAACAATAATAAGATTTAATAATAAAAAGATCGAATTGTATTTGAGTTGATCAATAAAAAACTAATTATTTTATTAGTTTTAACGATAATTTTATATATATAATAATACTTTATATAATGAATAATGTTTGTATTGCTTGTGTGTTTGTATATGTGAGCGGTACAAATATACAAATATTTAATTTGTAAGTATTCGTATATTTGTAGAAATCTGAGATGCGAGTATATTATATGATAGATGCTGTATAACAAAATTCGAAAACAGGTAGTTTAACTCATAAACAAATATTATTTGTGTTATAATTAGAATTGGAGAAAGTGTGGTATGTAGGGTTGGGAATGATATAGCATAGAATAAAATACAAGTAATTATATTGTTAAGATTGTAGATCTGTGATATTATTTTCTCTTTTTAAAATCAAGATCTATGTAGTTTTTGATCCTATATAAAACAAATACAAAATATAAATATAAGTAAAATAAAAATTAATTTTTTGTACAAAAGGGTAGTGTTGTGTGGGGAATTTTTGTATTGGCTGTGGTTTCATACAAAATAATCCTAAATATAAAATTAAATAACTATATTAGAGTTATGTCTATATAAACTAAGTCTATTTCATAATAAAAATATTTTTATAAATAATAGATAACATAAACAAAAAATACATAAAAAAATAGTGTTCGAAATCAAAATAAAAATCAAAATTTAAACTTGAAATGATTATAATACAACACATTTAATCAATCAAATGCCTGTTAAATGAATGAAATGAAAATCAAAGTAATCTTCTTATTAGCATCAAAATCTTCAAGCTAATTGTATCAAAAAATCTAGTTTTTTAATTTTTATCTTGTATAAATATTATGTCCAGAACAATTATTTTTGTATTGTAATATTGGGTTACCGAAGTTGTTCCATTTATATTTGAAATAAATAAAATAATTATTTAACTAATTCCTATAAGTATTTTTCTAAATATTTGTAGGTGAATTTTTGGTTAACAGTTTATAATAAAACAATTAGATCATCAATTAGATAAAAAAAAAAAAGAATTAAAAAATTTGAAAAAAAAACAAATAGTTATTTAATAAAAAGTAATGGAGATTTAGCGAAAATTAGTAGAAGTTTAATCGAGAATTATCAAAAAACAGAAAGAATTTTACTAACTTAAAGCTAAACATCTAAAAACTATAATATATGAAGGAAAATTATTAAATCAAATAATAAAAAAAAATAAAATCACTTTAATTAAATTCTAAAATAATATAAATACAATTATTATTAAAAAAAAAATGGAGAGAATTTATTAAAAATTATTTAATAATATTATATTAATCTAATAAAATTAAACTTATTTTTTTAATTGTTTATATTCTTATTTTGTGGATTGTAATATAGGTTTTTGATCAAAATAAATTTAAATAATATTTAGGGATATATTGTTTTTTAATATTCAAAAATTATTTTATAATCTATAAGGTAATGATTATTTAATAAGATATTTATTTTTCTTATTAAATCCATTAAGAATTTTTTTGAATTTATATTTAATATAATTTTTAAATTTTAATTTTTTATTATTGGGTTTTTTTTTTAGGTCTTTAAAAACTAATTCTAAGAATAAAATATAAAAAAATCAATAAATACATATAAATCCTGGTATTTCAAGTTTGAAGATATTATTACTAAATTTTTTTGTGATTATAAAAAATCTATATTTTTAATAATCAAGTTTTTTGCTGGGTTATTTTTTACGTTTAATGTATTTAGCAAACAGGTATGTTTTATTTTTTTCCTTCAAAGATAGTGCTTCTATTTTTTTTTGGTTATAATAATATAACATACATTTAATCATAAATTAAAAATCTTTTTTAAAATTGTTATAAAAATTTTTTATATTTTAAACATATTTATTTGTTTTTGGGATTATTTTTTTAGGTATTAAAAATAATAGTATCGCTGTAGGGTTTTATCTTCTAAATATTTTGTAAAATATGTGTTTAGTGGTTGAGTGCTTTGATGTGTTGTATGTGAATTTAAAGCTAAGTAATAACTTAACCCAATTATTCTGAGCTATGTTTAAAAAATTATATAATTATATTTTAATTATTTAAATAATTTGTTTAGTAAATTTATTTGTTTAAATATATTTTTTATTAGCAATGTTAAGTTTGGTTTTAATCTAAATTTTGATTGAATTTTAAAATTTATTAAAAAATAGTGTGTTTTTGTTGTAGATGTATTTAATTTGTAGATTATATTAATTAAATATTTGTTTGAGGTATACTTGTTTAAGTTTTTGAGTAGATTATTTAGAGTTTTATGGTTTAAGTATTGTTATTTTGCTAAATTTGCAAATAATAATTAGAATTTTGTTGTAGATTATATTTATAAAAGGATTTTTTGAATGAGGTATTTCTTGAATGAAGTTGTAGGTAATGATTTAAAAAAGTTTAATTAATATATTGTGAAATTATAATTTTTTGTAGGGTAAATATTGACTAAATTTGTTTCTGCAGTATATATTACAAATTTTAATATATTATTTAATATTTTATTGTATTTAAGATTAATAGTAGTTTTTAATTAAAAATTCTTAAATTTGTTTAATTCCTAAATATTTATAGATTAATATGTTATAATATTATTTTATAAATTGTTGTTGAAAATCTTTTGTGGGAATGTAGAAAAAATTTTAGAATAATATAATTCCATTTTCAATAATAAAATATAAAAATGCATTGTCAATATCTAAAAAAATTCATTTAATTATAGGATGTTGTTGGTAGTTATTTTTCAATTCTTTAGTGAATTCATTATAGAGTATGTAAGTAATTCTATTAAAGCTTATATTAATAATAATAATTACATAAAATTTTTCTTTAAAAATTGTTTTTTGATTTGGTTGTATTTTTTTTATTAAATCAAGTTTTTTATTAAAAATATCAATTCCTAAATTTTCTTTTTTTTTATAATATATAATTTTTATTTTATATTTATTAAAAATTTCTTATTATCATACTTGTTGTTGATTAAATATTTTAGTAATAAAAAAGAATATAAAATTCTTATAATCGAAATATATTATAAAAAATTTTTTTATTTATAAATAGATTTTCCATATTTAATATACTTTAACAATAACCATAAATTCTTTGTTATAAATAGAATATCTAAATTTTATAAAGTCAAATTTGTGAAATAAATAGGTAATAAAATATTATTCTTTATCAAAATATAATTAATATAAATAAGTTCTTAAAGTTATATTTAAAATATTTATTTTAATTTTAATTAATAGATTAAAATTATATAGCTTAAATATAAATACAAATAAGAATAATTTCTTAAATATATTAAAAACTATTTTTTAATTAAGAGTTATATCAAATTTAATTCCTATTTTAATAAATTTTAATAAAATAGTTAACATATAACTATATTTCTTAATAAAGTATTAATAATAATTGCATAATCTTAAAAAAATTTAAATATTTTTAACATTTTTAAATTCTAATTATTTTTAAATAACATTAATTTTTTTAAAATCCATTTTAATTCCATTAATTATAACAATAGTTTTTAAAAATTCACATTCAATAATTTCAAATTCCATTTTCTCAAGTTTTATTTTAAAGTTATATTTATCAAAAATTTTAAATATTTATATAATATATCATCAATATTTTTTAAAATCTTTACTATAAATCAATATATCATCAAAATAAATAATACAAATTTTATCTATATAATTTCATAAAACATAATTTATAAAAGTTTAAAAGAATATTAATACATTAATTAATTTAAAGAACATAACTATATATTCAAATAATCCATATCTACATCTAAAAACAATCTTCCAAATATTTTTAAGTAATACTCAAATATTATAATATACAACAATAATATCTAATTTAATAAATCATTTTACTCCTTATAAGCAATCAAAAAATTCATCAATTCAAAATATTCCATTACAATCTTTGGTGGTTATTTTATTAAAGCTTCTATAATCCACACATATTTATAATTTACCATTTTTCTTAAATACAAATAAAATAAAATATCTAGTAAATAAATATAAAAATCAAATATATCTTTTTTTAAGATTTTCTTCAATATATTTTTTAAAAACTTTAAGTTTTTCTTATATACATATATATATAGGTATAAATTTAAATATTACTCCTTCCTTAAAGAATATCTCATAAACAAATTTATTAATTTCAAATAAAGCTTGATTGTTAGATAGTTTTTTAAATATCTTAATCCAATTTAAAATCTATTTAGCTATTTTTATAACAATAATCTAAATTAATTCTTTAACATAAATAATAATTTTTTTTAAAATATAGACTTTAAATTGTAATTGGTAATTAATTTCTTTAATAAAAAAATATTTGATTCATCATAAATATATTTCTTTTCTATAATCATTAATTTTTTTAAAATTTTTAAATACTTAAAGATAATTATATCGAAAAAATCAAATTTTTTGGAATTTAAAATTAATATCCAGGTCATAATTCCATAGCCAATTATATCTTAAAATAAAATTATTATATTTTAAATTAAAAATATCAACTATTTATTATTTGAAATAATTATTGATGATAAAAATAATTTTAGTTTTATAACAAACTGTTTTAAAAAAGCTTCCTTTAAAAATAACTATATTATAATAAATTATTTTAAAAATCTTAATTAAATTATATTTAATAATATATTTTTTTAAAATATAAATAATTTTTGTATTACTATTTATAAAAACTTTAATAAGGTTTCTATTAATAATATAAAATATATTATAATATTATTTTTTAATTTGATTAAAAATTTTGTTGAATCTTTTCTTAATAAAATTAAAATTGGATTGTTTAACATGTATTAAAATTTAAAATTATTTTAATTTAAACTTTTATTAAAAATAGTTTCTTTTGGTTTTGGGGAAAATGAGCGAATGTTGTAGATATTATATGATTTTCTATCTTGTTTAATAGGTTGGGTTGGTGTGATGTGGAATTTCTATACATATCATTATTAATAGTTTTTAAAATAGAATTTTTTTAAATAGAATAAGCAGAATTCCTTGTATTCTAATAATAATAGTATTTTTTAGTAAAACATTCTAATAATTTTGGTTTATTCTTATACACAAATAATACAAACTACTAAAAATCCATTATAAGAGGTATAAATAAAAAATACATTTTTACATAAATAACATTTTTCATATTTCATAATATCAGATCCAATAGGGATAATGTTAAGGGGTGTTGATTCTTTTTAAGCATTTATACTAAAGGTAAAGAAATAATAATAATTAAAATTTTTTGTATATTTGTATTTATAAAGATCAATCATAGCATAGTAAATGGAGATTTAATATGGTTTGTGTTTATTCCATTTTTTTTGTTATGTGTAGTTGTATTTTATATTTAGGATATTATTATTACAGCTGTTGTAGAATCAATTAATTAAAATAAATTAATAAATTCTACAAAATTTATATCAATATATTCCGCAGAATTAAGCACATTTATTTATAAATTCAGACCAAAATCATTCATTAACAAAATCCATAATTCCAATATATATTTCTATTAAAATAATTAATTGATATTAATATTAATTTTTTTAATATAAATACTAAAATTAATATAATTCTATAATTATAAAATCGAGTTCAATATACATTTCTTTATATATAACTTATAATTATCAAATTAATTTTTAATATTAAAAATTCAATTAAATAATAAAATTAAAAATTTAATAATCATAAAAAATTATTTATAATAATTGGGTTTTTCTTAATAAATAATTTTATTATAAATTTTTAAAAAAATTATAAACATATTGTAAATATTTTTTAGAAATTAAGTATTCTCAAATTTAATTATATTTATTTTAAATAAATAAATTAAAAAAATAAATAATTTAGAATTCCAAATTTAAATTTTTTAATATATTTTAATTAAAGTTTATAATTTTATCAAAAATTTTCTAAAGAAAAATAAATAATTTAAATATTTTATTTTCTTAATTATCTAATTCAATAAATATTTTTTTATAAATAAAATTATTAAAAATAATATATTATTAAGTTGCCTAAATAACTTCTTAAATTCTTTATATTGTAATTTTAAAAAAATTAGATTAGTAAGTAATAATATTAAGATTTCTATTAAAATCTTATTAAAATTTTAAAATTTCTAATTCAAAATATTCATCATATTTATTATTATATTTTTCGTTATATTCCTAATCATATTCTTCATCATATTGCTTTTATAATATTTTATTATCAATAAGATAAATATATTTTTATTGTTGATTTTATTATTTTTAATTAATATAAGTACAAGTTATATATCCTTTTTGTTTATAATTAAAACAAACAGGTTTATTAAATTTCTAAAATTTATTACATTATTAATTTTGCTAATTTTAGATAATTCCTAATTTTATAAAAACAAGATTGTATGTGATATATAAATTCCAACCTTAATTAATATTTTTTTATTAATTCTAAAATTATTAATAATTTAAATTAAAAAATTGATTATTATTGTTTGAATTTATAAATTTGTTTTATAAATTCAAAAATCAAAATTAATTATAATTAAAATTATTATTCTATTTAAATTAAATTATATTAATTTTATTATCTTTATAGAGATTATTATTAAGTTTTATAATAAAAAATTATATTTTTTTATAAATTATTTATTTATTTAAGGTTTTAATTTTTATAACTTTTTATTTTTATTAAAATTTAAGTCTTTTTTTAATATAATAAAATAATTAATTATTATTATATTTAATAAAAAAAGCATATTAATTGATTTATTAAAAATATTTTTAAATAAGTCTTATCTAATATAATATATAGAATTTGCATAGAATTTTTTTAAACTTATTCTTATAACTACAAATTTATTAAAAGAATAAAATAAATTTAAGTTATATAATAAATATTATAATAATTTTAAAAATGTTTTATTGTTATTATCAAAAAATACTTTCTTTATATTTTTTGTAATAAATATTATAAGTATTAAAAATGGTTCTTTTTAAGAAAAATTTGATATATCAAATTTTATACTTATTACTAAAAAAATTAATTAAATAAAAATAAAAAATATTATTTAGTTATCTAGTAAATTAATTAAATTTATTAAATAATCCATCAAATCTAATAAAATCAATAAATTTTATTA
Source organism: Drechslerella coelobrocha (assembly GCA_036971555.1). Classification (NCBI taxonomy): domain Eukaryota; kingdom Fungi; phylum Ascomycota; class Orbiliomycetes; order Orbiliales; family Orbiliaceae; genus Drechslerella; species Drechslerella coelobrocha. The sequence continues at coordinate 32,068 of JAJTUH010000021.1, read as the reverse complement.
TTTTATTATTTTAATATTTTCTAGTAAAAAATCTATTATTAAAATCAAAAATATAATAATTATTATTAATATTATTATTATCACTATCATCATTAAGGTTTTTATTAAAATCTTTAGAGTTTAATTTAGATTATTATGTATATTATTTACTTTTTTTATTTTTTGAAATATATTTGGATTGGTGTAAACCAGTTCGTTTAATTTTTTTAATATATTTAATATGACTAATTTCTATAAATTAATCTTTATATATATAAACATCTTGTTTAAAGTTAATAACTTTATAAATTTAAGTTTAAACACAAATAGATATTTTGATATATTGTAAAATTTAAATAATCTTTTTAAAATTTTGTGAACATTTATTATCATTTGAGAATATAATTTTGTATTTTAATTCTTTAATAGTTATTAAAAGGATAAATTTCTTGTTAACTTGGGTATTAGTATTAGTATAGAGTTTATCATTTTTTTAAAAAAAATTGTCTTCTTTATTAAATAGTTTTATAATTAATTCAAGCTCGGAAAAGATAAATATTTTTTTTGGTTGTTTTTGTAAGTATTAAATAATTTAATTAATTTGATTAAAAATATTTAAAATTTTTAATGGAAATATGTTGTAAAAAGGTGTGTAGTTTTTTTTTTTATTTGTTGTTTTGTATTTTGATATAATAAAGTCTTCAAGATTAAATTTGTTTATTAATATATATATGTTTTTTTTTGAATTAAATGGAATTAATCAAAATATTATATTTTGATAAACTATTTTATTAAATATATTTTATTTCTTATATTTAACTTTTAATTTAAAATATTTAGGTTTTTAAAACAAAAAACATATATGTTGTAAGATATTAAAGATTATTAATAAAATATATAACAATAATAAAATTTAATAATAAGAAAATTAAATTATATTTAAATTGATTGATGAAGAATTAATTATTTTATTAATCTTAATAATAATCTTATATATATGATGATATTTTATATAATAAATAATATTTGCATTATTTATATATTTATATATACAAATAATATAAATATACAAATATTTAATTTATAAGTGTTTATATATTTATAAGGATTTAAAATATAAGCATATTACATAATAAATACTATACAACAAGGTTTGAAAATAAATAGTTTAACTTATAGATAAACATTATTTATATTATAATTAAAACTGGAGAAAGTATAGTATGTAGGGCTAGGAACAACATAGTGTAGAACAAGGTATAGGTAATTGTATTGTCAAAACCATAGGTCTGTGATATTAATAACATGCCACCCATTACCCTCTACGAATGATACTTCTTTCTACACCACACACCACATAGAGATCTATGATAGTTTTTATTAATATATATTTTAAAAATATTGTTTTTTATATTTATTTTGTTTATATTAAACAATACAATAAATATAAAAAAGTAAGAATTTTGAATAATATTCTAAAAATTAAAAAAAAAAAATTAAATTATAATAAATTTATCAAATTCTTTAAACAAAAATATAAATATAAAAATAAAATTTTTAAAATTTTAATTAAATTTAATATTTTTAAACAAATTAAATCAATTTAAATCTTTTTCCAACATTTTAATTAATATATATTATTAATGTAATATAATAATAAACATTTTTTTTATTAAATTCATTAGCAAAAACTTAGAAGCTGCTGGATGGCATGGAATGGCAATGTATGAGGTTTTGGGAGGTAGTTGTATGATGTTGGGAGGTAGATGGGTCTGTGTGCTGTTTTAGCATACTATATTAAAAAATTTTATGAATTTATTAGTTTTTGGGTGTTTGATATAAATTACTTATAATAAGATTATTATTATTATTCTTTTTTTCTTATAAAAATTTTTTTAAATAAGTTTTAAATTTTGATTAATTAATTTTTTAATAATGTTTATTATTAAATATTTAATATTTGATTATGATATTTAAAAGTTTAATCTAAATATTTAAAGATGATAATATAAATAATATTTAGGATTATATTAATTATTAATTATTTGTATTAATATTAAAAATTTAAAAAATATTTTATATTGGATTGTTAGTATTTGTTAATATTTTTAAAAAATATTAATAAAATTTATTAATTGTTAATTTAGATTAAAAAAAAATAATAAAAAAAAAAATTAATAAAATTTTAATAAAGTTTTGTTAATTTTTTAGTGTTTGATATTAGTTTTTTTTAATTAAATTTTTAAAAATAATCTAATCATAATATATTATTTATAAATAAAATGTTGTTGTTTTAAAAATATAAAAATTATATTTTCTTTTAATAGTTCTATAATAAAATTTAATTTAATATTTTTAAAATTATATTATATGTTTAAAATTTGATAAAAAATAATAAGTTTTTAATATTTTTAATTAATATAGTATATTTATATAATTTATTATTAGTAAAATTAATGTTAATTATATATAAATTTAATAAAATATTGAGAATTTTTAATTATATTTAATAAGTGTTGTTAAGAAAATTATACAAAATATTTATAATTTGATAAATCTTAATATTAATAATTATTTTAAATAAATTAAAAAATTATTAAATAATACTTTTTTAAAATATTTTATAAAAAAAAACACAAAAGTTAACATAATTAATTAATCATACATTAAATATCTACTAATAAATAAATATAAACTTTTTTTATATATTTAATAATTTTAAAAATCTTAATTTATTAATATTAAAATTTAAATAAAAGTAAAAGATTTAAAAATCTTATTTTAATTAAAAAATTAAATCTTATAATATTAACATAAATTATTACATATATCTAGATTATTTTAAAATCATATAAAAATGATATTTATAATTAAACAATTAATTTTAAAATAATGAATATATAAAATAAAATTTTCAATATTTAATATTATATTATTTCTATTATAATATACTAACAATTTATATCTTTAAATATTTTAAAAAATTTATATTAAAATATAATTGGTTAATTTTAAAAAAAAATTATAATATATTATCAATATTTAATATAAAATTATATAAATATATTATTATTAAAACTAATTAATATAAAAAAATTATATAATTTTATTCTAATCTATAATAATAAAAAAATAGAATTTAATATATTATTAAAAATTAATATTAAATATTTAACATCTACTTTAAATTTATAAAATAATTATAAAATAATAATATATTTATTAATATTCCAAACAATAATAATGAATCAAATATTAAAAATTTACAATTTATTATTTAAAAATAAAATTTTATTTTTAATAATAAAATATAATATTTAAAAAATATATTAAATAACAACCAAATAGCTCAAATACCAAAAATTATCCTTACCATCCCTGCCATCTAATAACAAGAATGGCAACAAATTTTTTTGCTAATGTTTGAGAAAGACTTAAACCTAATTTTAAAATTAAAATTATTGAATAAAGAATAATTAATAAAATTATAATTTATTATAAAATATAAAACTTTATTATTGAACTTAATAATATAATATATCAAAACTCAAAAAGGAAAGAATAATTTTTTTTAAAGAAATTACAACAATAATAATTTTTAAAAAAATAAAAACCATTTTTAAGAAAATAAGAATTATAAAAATAATAATCAACCTAATTTAAAAAAAAGAAATAATTACAAACCACTTTATAATAATTAATAAAATAGATTTGAAAAAAATATTTTAAATCAAACTTATAAATTTAAACCAATAAATCTCAATAATATTTATAATATAAATTTATTAAAATTTAACAAATTAAATAAATTTTTTTATTATAATTATAATAAACCTAAATATATAAACTAAATATTATTAATAATTAAAAAAATAGATATAATAAAATTAAAATATTTAAAATAAATTATTTCAAATTTCAAAAATATAAATATAAAATTTTAATATAATATAATTTATTTTTAAAAATTTTAATAAAATTATTAGAATAATTTAAAAATAAATTGAAAATTAATCATCCATACTAACTCATAAAAAATATAAACTAGAAAGCTGCTTGCGCAGCACTTGAAGCCCGACTGACCACAAAAACATATATAAGCATGATTGCACAAATTCTAAATTTAAATTTCTACATTAAACAAGCATCCCCCAGTTTTATACCCAATCTCATATCCAACCACAAAAAATTATGGTAATAGGTGGTGGTGACAATAATAATAGTGTAATATATTTTTAATAGGTTATCAACCCGGCAACTGGAAACTATAATAGATGATGGTACAAATAGCAATATAACACATTTTCAATAGGGTATTGACCCGGTAAATTTTGTAGACTAAATATATTTTATGTATGCCGATGGAACTACAAAAACCCTCTTATACAGTCGGGCATAAATTAAATATAATTTTTTATTAAAAATATATATTTTTTTCAAATAAAATTTAAATAAATAATTATAACAAACTTTTTAATTATAAAAAAAATAATAAATTTAAATAGTTTATAAGTAATCACAAAATATAAAACAAATCCTAAAATTCTAAATATTTAAATATAAATAATAAAATAAGTAAGAATATTTTAAAGATTTTAAACAAAAAAAATTTGATATTATTAAAAAAAAAACCTCCTAAAACACTTAATTTATTATAATTACAATTATATTAATTAAATTATAAAATTTAAAAATTTTTTTTTAAAAAAAATATAAATTTAAACTATTAATTAAATATAAAATAAATTATTATTTAATATAAAAATAAAAATATAAAAATAAATTAAAATTTATATATAAGTTATATTTTTATATTAATTTTATTAAATAATACAATGTTATTTGTCAAACTAACAAATATATTTATTATAGTTATAACCAAACAACTAAAAAAGGATAAACCTCACATTATACAACATACATCAAATTATACATTAATTATAAATTAAAAAAAAAATATAAAAATATTAAATAGAAATATGTTGAACAATATAAACTCACCTTTTTCAAATTATATTAAAAAATTACTTATAACACTATATATAAAATATATAAAAAAACATTTATGTATTATTAAAATATTTATTAATTTTATATAGAAAATTCAATTAATGATATTTATAATAAATAAAATATTATTATCTATAATATTAGAATAATATTATTAAATAATTAAAAATACAAAATATATTTTAATTAAAATTTGAAATATTTATTCAACAATAATCAATTTGATTTTTATAAAAATTATATTAAAAATTGGATTATTATAATTAGAAATTAGGAATATAAAAAGATTTTAAAATAAAATAAAAAATCTTATAAATAGATATATAATATTTATAATAATATTTATTATTATAAATTTAAATATTAAAAATATATTGAATAATATAAAAAAAAATTTAATTTAAAAAATAAATATAATTTAAATTAAAAAAATGATTAACAAAAATTTATAGATATTAATATTAATAACTTATTATAGGAACTAGAAAAAAAAGTAGGAAAAAAAGAAAAAGAAAATTAATTAAAAATAAAAAATAGAAATCTATAATACCTTTCTTTATTAAAATTTTAAATTTTAAATTAAAAATGTTTTAAAAAAAAAAAAAAATCTAAACAATCCAACACAAATTTTTATAAAAATAAATCAAAATAACAATTATTCTTTGATATTATTTTATAAAAATTAAAAATCTTAGCCTTTTTAAATAATAGAATAAAAAGATCATATATTTTTAAAAATTATATATAATAATGAAAATTATATATAATAATGAAAATTATCCTTTATCCTTAAAAATAAAATATACAATATCATAGTTTTTAATAAATAAATTTTTAAAACAATTATATATTAAATTAAATTTATTTTTATTATTAATAATTACCTAAAAATATTTTTAATTAACATCCTAAAAATAAATATATTATATTTTTTAATTTTAAAATATAATTAATTAAAAAAATATGATCTTGATATATAATGGAAAATAAAAATATTTATTTTTAATAATTATAATTATAAATTTAATTAAAAATAGAATGTTACACTTTAACTGCATCAGCAAAAAAATTTGTTGCCATTCCTACTATTAAATAGCAGAAATGGCAAAAATGACTTTTGGTATTTGAGCTATTTGGCTATTATTTAATATATTTTCTAAATATTATATTTTGTTATTAAAAATAGAATCTTATTTTTAAATAATAGATTATAAATTTTTAGTGTTTGATTTATTATTATTATTTGGAATATTGATAAATATATTATTATTTTATAATTATTTTATAAATTTGAAATAAATATTAAATATTTAATATTAATTTTTAATAATATATTAAGTTTTGTTTTTTTATTATTATGGATTGGAATAAAACTATATAATCTTTTTATATTGGTTAATTCTGATAATAATATATTTATATGATTTTATATTAAATGTTAGTGGTATGTTATAATCTTCCTTTAAGATTAGTTAGTTATATTTTAATATAAATTTTTAAAGATATTTAAGGATATAAATTGTTAATGTATTATAATGGAAATAATATAATATTAGATATTAAAAATTTTATTTTATATATTTATTATCTTAAAATTGATTGTTTGATTATAAGTATTATTTTTATATAATTTTAAAACAATTTAAATATATATAACAATTTATATTAATATTATAAAATTTAATTTTTTAATTAAAATAAGATTTTTAAGTTTTTTATCTTTATTTAAATTTCAATATTAATAGATTAAAATTTTTAAAATTATTAAATATATAAAAAAAGTTTATATTTATTTATTAACAAACATTTAATATATAACCAACTAATTATATTAACCTTTATATCTTTTTTTGTAAAATATTTTAAAAAAATATTATCTAATAATTTTTTTATCTATTTAAAATAATTATCAACATCAAAATTTACCAAATTATAGATATTTTATATAATTTTTTTAACAACATTTATTAAATATAATCAAAAGTTTTTAATATTTTATTAAATTTATATATGATTAATATTAATTTTATTAATAGTAAGTTATATAAATATATTATATCAATTAAAAATATTGAAAATTTACTATTTTTTATTAAATTTTAAACATATAGTGTAATTTTAGAAATATCAAACCAAATTTTATCATAAAATTATTAAAAAAAATATAATTTTTATATTTTTAAAACAATAATATTTTATTTATAAATAATATATCACAATTAAATCATTTTTAAAAATTTAATTAAAAAAAACTAATATCAAATATTAAAAAATTAGTAAAATTTTATTAAAATTTTATTAATTTTTTTTTTATTATTTTTTCTTAATCCAAATTAACAATTAATAAATTTTATTAATATTTTTTAAAAATATTAATAAATATTAATAATTTAATATAAAATATCTTTTAAATTTTTAATGTTAATATAAATAATTAATAATTAATATAATCCCAAATATTATTTATATTATTATTTTTAAATATTTAAATTAAATTTTTAAATATTATAATTAAATACTAAATATCTAATAACAAATATTATTAAAAAATTAATTAATTAAAATTTAAAATTTATTTAAAAAAACTTTTATAAAAAAAAAAGAATAATAATAATAATTTTATTATAAATAGTTTATATTAAATATTTAAAAACTAATAAAATTTATAAAATTTTTTAATATAATATATTAAGATAATACATAAACCCATTTACCTTCCAACATCATACAACTACCTCCCAGAACCTTATACATTGCCATCCCATGCCATCCAGCAGCTTTTGAATTTTTGCTGATGTGGTTGTCCAGCTAAACACATTTCACTTCTTATATTTGACTTTTAATTTAAGATACTTGGGTTCTTAGAACAAGAAGTATATATATTACAAAATATTAAAGATTGTTAATAAAGTATGTAATAATAATAAGATTTAATAATAAAAAAATCTAATTATATTTAAATTGATTAATAAAAAATTAATATTTTATTAATTTTAATAATAATTTTATATATATAATAATATTTTATATAATAGGTGGTGATTATATTGCTTATATATTTATATATAATTGTATAAGTATACAAGCATTTAATTTGTAAATATTTGTATATTTATAGGGGTTTGAGATGTAAATATATTATATAATAAATATTATATAGTAGGATTTAAAAATAAATAATTAAATTTATAGATAAATATTATTTATATTATAATTAGAGTTAGAAAAAGTATAATATATAAAATTAGGAATAATATAGTATAAAATAAAATATAGGTATTTATATTATTAAAATTATAAATTTATAACACTATCTTCTTTTTTTAGGGTTAAAATCCATATGGTTTTTAATTTTATATAAAGCAAATATAGAGTATAAATATAAATAAAATAAAGATTAATTTTTTGTATAAAAGGATAGTGTTATATAAGGAATTCTTATATTAATTATAATCTTATATAAAATAATTTTAAATATAGATTTTTGGATAATTATGTTAAAATTGTATTTATATAGATTGGGTCTATTTTATAATAATGTTGTGTTTTATAAATAATAGATGATATAAGTAAAAAGTGTATAAAAAATAATAATTGAAATTAAGGTGGAAATTAAAATTTAAATTTAAAATAATTATAATATAACACATTTAATTAATCAAATACTTATTGAACAATTAAAACAAAAATTAAAATAATTTTTTTATTAATATTAAAGTTTTTAAATTAATTGAATTGAATTTTTTGGTATTTTTGTTTTTATTTTATATAAATATTGTGTTAGGAATAATTATTTATATATTATAATATTAGGAAATATTAATTATTTTATTTATATTTAAAATAAATAATGTAATTATTTAGTTAATTTTTATAAATATTTTTCTGGTGTTGAAAATAAATTTGGTTAATAATTTATAATAAAATAATTAAATCATCAAATTAATGAAAAGAAAAAAGAATCAAAGAAATTAAAATTAAAATAAAAAATATTATAATTTAGATTATTTAAAAAAAGAAAGAATTTTGTTAATTTAAAATAAAATATATAAAAACAATTATATATGAAGAAAATTTATTAAAATAAATAATAAAAAAAAATAAAATTAATTTAATCAAGTTTTGTGGTGATAAAAATATAATTATTATTAAAAAGAAAATAAAAAAAATTTGTTAAAAATTATTTAGAAACAAAATATTAGTTTAATTTTAAAATTAAATTTGTTTTTTTGGTTGTTTGTGTTTTTATTTTATAAATTATATTATAAGTTTTTATTTAAAATAGGTTTAGATAATATTTAAAAATATATTATTTTTAATATTTAAAAATTATTTTGTGGTTTGTAAAATGGTGATTATTTAATAAAATATTTATTCTTTTTGTTAGGTTTATTAAAGATTTTTTTAAATTTATATTTAATATAATTTTTGAATTCCAATTCTTTATTATTAAAAAATTTTTTTAAATCTTTAAAAATAAATTTTAAAAGTGAGATATAAAAAGATTAATAGATGTGTGTAGATTTTAATATTTTAAGTTCAAAAATATTGTTGTTGAATTTCTTCATAATCATAAAAAGTTCATGTTTTTGGTAATTAAGTTTTTTGCTGGGTCGTCTTTTGTGTTTGATGTATTTGGTAAGCAGATATGCTTTATTTCTTTCCTTTAAAGGTGGTGCTTCCATCCTTTTCTGGTTGTAGTAGTATGACATGCGTTAAAGTGTTACACTTTAACTGGCTGTCCAGCTAAACACATTTCACTTCTTTGAGTGGTATCTCATGAGCGAATTCATTGATTTCTGGCAGGGCTTGATTATTGGGTGGTTTCTCGAATGTCTTAATCTAATTTGGAATCCATTTAAATACTTTTATAATAATAATCTAGATTAATTTTTTAATATAAATAATAATTTATTTAAGGGTATAAGCTTTAAATTATAATTAATAGTTAATTTTTTTAGTAGAAAGGTATTTAATTTATTATAAATATATTTCCTTTCTATAGTTATTAATTTTTTTAAAATTTCTAAATATTTAAATATAATTATATTAAAAAAATCAGATTTTTTAAAATTTAAAATTGATGTTTGGATTATAATTTTATAATTAATTATATTTTAAAATAAGATTATTATATTTGAGGTTAAAGATGTTAATTATTTATTGTTTAAGATAATTATTAATAATAAAAATAATTTTAATTTTATAATAAATTGTTTTAAGGGGGTTTTTTCCAAAAATAATTATATTATAATAAATTATTTTGGGGGTTTTAATTAAATTATATTTAATAATATATTTTTTTAAAATATAAATAATATCTATATTATTATTTATAAAAGTTTTAATAAGATTTTTATTAATAATATAAAATATATTGTAGTATTGTTTTTTAATTTAATTAAAAATTTTATCAAATTTTTTTTTAATAAAGTTAAAGTTAAATTATTTAATATATATTAAAATTTAAAATTATTTTAATTTAAATTTTTATTAAAAATAATTTTTTTTAATATTAAAAAAAATAAATGAATATTATAAATATTATATATTTTTTTATTATATTTAATAAATTAGATTAGTTTAATATAAAATTTTTGTACATATTATTATTAATAATTTTTAAAATAAAATCCTTTTAAACAAAATAAATAGAATTTTTTATATTTTAATAATAATAATATTTTTTAATAAAATATTTTAATAATTTTAATTTATTTTTATATATAAATAGTATAAATTATTAAAGATTTATTGTAAAAAATATAATTAAGGGATATATTTTTATAAAAATAATATTTTTCATATTTTATAATATTAGGTTTAATAATGATGATGTTAAAAAATATTAACTTTTTTTAAATATTTATATTAAAAATAAAAAAATAATAATAATTAAAATTCTTTATATATTTATATTTATAAAAATCAATTATAATATGGTAAATAAAAATTTAATATAATTTATGTTTATTTTATTTTTTTTATTATATATAATTATATTTTATATTTAGGATATTGTTGTTATAGTTATTATAAAATTAATTTATTAAAATAAATTAATAAATTCTATAAAATCTATATTAATATGTTTTATAAAATTAAATATATTTATTTATAAATTTAGATTATAATTGTTTATTAATAAAATTTATAATTTTAATATAGGTTTTTATTAAAACAATTAATTAATATTAATATTAATTTTTTTAATATAAATATTAAGATTAATATAGTTTTATAATTATAGGGTTAAATTTAGTATATATTTCTTTATATATAATTTATAGTTATTAAATTAATTCTTAATATTAGGAGTTTAATTAAATAATGGGATTGAGGATTTGATGATTATAAAAAATTATTTATAATAATTAAAATTTTTTTAATAAATAATCTTATTATAAATTTTTAAAAAAATTATAAATATATTATAAATATTTTTTAAAGATTAAATATTTTTGGATTTAATTATATTTATTTTAAATAAATAAATTAAAAAAATAGATAATTTAAAATTTTAAATTTAAATTATTAAATATATTTTAATTAAGGTTTATAATTTTATTAAAAATTTTTTAATAATTAAATTATTTAAATATTTTATAATTTTGATTATTTGGTTTAATAAGTATTTTTTTATAAATAGAATTAATAAAAGTATTATATTATTAAATTATTTAAATAATTTCTTGGATTCTTTATATAATAATTTTAAAAAAATTAAATTAATAAATAATAATATTAAAATTTCTATTAAAATCTTATTAAAATTTTAAATTTTTTAATTTAAAATATTTATTATATTTTTTATTATATTCTTTATTATATTTTTGATTAGATTTTTTATTATATTGTTCTTATAATGTTTTATTATTAATAAATTAGATATATTTTTATTATTAATTTTATTATTTTTAATTAATATAAATATAGGCTATATATTCTTCTTATTTATAATTAAAATAAATAAATTTATTAAATTTTTAGGGTTTATTGTGTTATTAATTTTATTAATTTTAAATAATTTTTAATTTTATAAAAATAGGGTTGTATATAATATGTGGGTTTTAATTTTAATTAATATTTTTTTATTAATTTTAGGATTATTAATAATTTAAATTAAAGGATTGATTATTATTATTTAAATTTATAAATTTATTTTATAAATTTAAAAATTAAAATTAATTATAATTAAAATTATTGTTTTGTTTAAATTGAATAATATTAATTTTATTATTTTTATAAAAATTATTATTAAATTTTATAATAAGAAATTATATTTTTTTATAAGTTATTTGTTTATTTAAGATTTTGATTTTTATAATTTTCTATTTTTATTAGGATTTAAATCTTTTTTTGGTATAATAAAATAATTAATTGTTATTGTATTTAATAAAAAGAATATATTAATTAATTTATTAAAAATATTTTTAAATAAATTCTATTTAATATAATATATAGAATTTATATAAAATTTCTTTTAATTTATTTTTATAATTATAAATTTATTAAAAGAATAAAATAAATTTAAGTTATATAATAAATATTATAATAATTTTAAAAATATTTTATTATTATTATTAAAAAATATTTTCTTTATATTTCTTATAATAAATATTATAAATATTAAAAATGGTTTTTTTTAAAAAAAATTTAATATATTAAATTTTATATTTGTTGTTAAAAAAATTAATTAAATAAAAATAAAAAATATTATTTAATTATTTAATAAATTAATTAAATTTATTAAATAATTTGTTAAATTTAATAAAATTAATAAATTTTATTATTTTATTATTTTAATATTTTTTAATAAATAGTTTATTATTTAAATTAAAAATATAATAATTATTATTAATATTATTATTGTTATTATTATTGTTAAGATTTTTATTAAAGTTTTTAGGGTTTGATTTAAATTATTGTATATATTATTTGCTTTTTTTATTTTAAAAGTATATTTGGATTAATAAGTTAATTTATTTAATTTTTTTGATATATTTAATATAATTGGTTTTTATATTTATATATATAAACATTTTATTCAAAATTAATAATTTTATAAATCTAAATTTAAATATAAATAGATATTTTAATATATTATAAAATTTTGTAAATATTTATTATTATCTAAGAATGTAGTTTTGTATTTTAATTTTTTAATAATTTCTAAAAAAAATAGTTTTATTATTGATTTGGGTATTAAAGTTAATATAAAATTTATTGTTTTTTTAAAAAAAATTGTCTTTTTTATTAGGTAATTCTATGGTTAATTTAAATTTAGATAAAATAAATATTTTTTTTAATTATTTCTATAAATATTAAATTATTTAATTAATTTAATCAAAAATATTAAAAATTTTTAATAAAAATATATTATGAAGAGATATATAATTTTTTTCTTTATTTATTATTTTATATTTTGATATAATATAATTTTCAAGATTGAATTTGTTTGTTAACATATATATATTTTTTTTTAAATTGAATAAAATTGGTTAAAATATTATATTTTAATTGGTTGTTTAATTAAATATATTTTACTTTTTATGTTTGATTTTTAATTTAAAATATTTGGATTTTTAGAATAAGAAATATATATATTATAAAATATTAAAAATTATTAATAAAATATATAATAATAATAAGATTTAATAATAAAAAAATTTAATTATATTTGAGTTGATTAATAAAAAATTAATATTTTATTAATCCTAATAATAATTTTATATATATAATAATGTTTTATATAATAGGTAGTGATTATATTGTTTGTGTGTTTATATATAATTATGTAAATATATAAGTATTTAATTTATAAATATTTATATATTTATAAGGGTTTGAGATATAAGTATATTATATAATAGGTATTATATAGTAAGGTTTGGAAATAAATAATTAAATTTATAGATAAATATTATTTGTGTTATAATTAGAGTTGGAGAAAGTATGGTATATAGAATTAGAAATGATATAGTATAGAACAGGGTATAGGTATTTGTACTGTCAAGACCCTAGGTCTGTGACATAGAAAAAATAGAAAAAATAATTTGAAATATATTTATAATTTATTTAATATTTCTTAAAAAAAGAAATTTGAAATTAATTTAAAAATAAATTAAAAATTTTCAAAACAATTTAATTTAAAATTAAAAAAATAATCTAAATTATTTTGGGATATATTTTAAATTGGATTTTGAAAAAAATTAAAAATATTTTTAAATTAACTAAAAAAATTATTTTATTATTTTACAACAAATTTATATATTGAATACTTATAGAAGAAAAAAAGCAACCAAAATTTATAAAATTATACATTAATATTTAAAACAAAGTAAAAGTTTTTTAAAAATATATAAATAAAAATTTTAAAATTAGATTTATCAAATCTTTAAATTCATTAACCAAATACCCAATACTCTTTATATTAAAAAAAAAATAATAAATTATAAATATATATTAATTTTTAAATTTTAAGTATTATCATTATTAAAAATAAAAAATTAATATTTTTTATTAAATAATTATTTAATTAATTATAAAAAATAAGATATATAATAAAATTAAATATTATTATAATTTATAATTAGAGAATGACATGGGTCGGTTTAAACCATAAACCGAACCGAACCATTGCGCCAAGCTTAGGTATGGTTCGGGGCAGTTTCGAATCTTGGCGGGGCGAATTGGTTCGAATCAATTTAGTTTTTTACATACAATTATATATAAAATAATTAAAATAATTAAAAAATAATTAAAATAATTAAAAAATAATTAAAATAATTAAAAAATAATTAAATTAAGTGTGGGAGTTCTTGAAATACGCTAAACACGCTAAATCTCTCTTATTTTAATTAAAATAAAATAATTGTGCTAAATGAGAGTGGTACTAACTATTTTTATAAAAAAAATACGAAATCTCGCTTAATTTTTTTTATATTTTTTTTTATATTTTTATTCAAAATATTTTTTGAAAAACCAAAAATTCAAAACTATTAAAAATTAAATAAATTATAATTAATTTAATATTAATAATAAAAAATAATAAAAAATATAATTAAATTATTTAAATAATTCTCTATATAATTTTATTTTTTTATTTTTTTTAATTAAGATTTAGGCGACTTCTATTTATAGATTTCTTGGCAGTTTCTTGGCAATTGGTTTTTATATTATTCAATAGTTTTTTGAATTGGTTCGGTTTTTAATTTTATAAACCAAAAACCGAAATGGATAATATTTTTTTTAGGCAAACCGAACCAAACCGACCCATGTCATTCACTAATATCTATTAATTAATAATAATAAGTTTTTTTTATTGATTAAGTAGACAATAACCTAAATATTAATATTATTATATTAGAATTTTTAAAAAAAGCAGAGTATATAATACCAAATATTAATTAATAAACTTGATACATCAATAATTATATAGATTTTATATATTATTTAAATTTTTTTAAAAATTTATAAAAAAGGGACCATAAATTAAAAAATATTAATTAAATTTATTAATATTTAAAATAAAATATCCAACATCTAATATTAAATTATATATATTTTTTTAACATAATATATTAAAATTTTAATAAAATGCTTTATAATTTATAATATCTATTATTGAATAATCAATAATTAATAGTATTTTTTTATTTTTCTTAATATTTATATATATATTTCTATATTAGCTAAATTATAATAAATGTTATTATTATTTAATTATTTATCTATTTTATATTTAACAATCTTTATTTAATTATAAATTCTTCTTAATCAATTATAAATTTTATTTATTAATAATCTTTTTAAAATTATATAAACATTAAATTTTATTAAAATTATAACATTTTTAAACATTTATAATATTATAAATTTTTTAAATATTAATTATATTTATATAGTTTTGATTCTTATTAACATTGGGCGTTGGATAATATTTAGTAAGTGTTAAATAGGGGCTATCGTCTGGACAACACTAAACATTAGAAGGCACCTAAGCCATCTGAGCCATCAGACAGCAGAGACGGCAACACATTTTTTTGCTGATGTACTAAGATCCATTAACTTTTTTATTTATAATTAAAGAAAAAGTTTAATTATATAAAAAAAAGTTATTTATTATATTTTATAATACTTTACTATTTATAAATAACCCATTATTTAATAACTTAGAAGATGATCCAACCTATAATTATAAAAACTCTCCCAATAAAAAAAACTCTATTAATAAAAAAAAAAAATTAATAACATTAATATTATAAAAAATATTAAAAAAAAATATTATAAACAATTAACTTGAACAATATTATACTATTATTAATATATAATTATAGAATGGTTATTAAGTAAAAGAAAAAAATATATAAAAATTAAAAGTTTATTTGTTTATTCTATTCTATATTTGTCTATACTTCTTAGAGAATGACATGGGTCGGTTTATAAGCTTGGCAGAGCGGTTCGGTTCGGTTTGGATCGATTATTCTGACGTAATCATCTTTAATTTTAATAAAATATTAATGTCTATACCATATGTGGAGTAATGTAAAAAATATTATAGTGAAATCATGTTAGAAATCATGTAATATAGAATATAGTAAAATTAAGATCTATTGTATTCTAAATTATTTTTAAATATATATGTTACACTTTGGCTAGCTATCCAGCCAAACATGTTTTACTTCTTACATTTGATTCTTAATCTAAGATATCTAGGTTCTTAGATTAGGAAGTATATATGTTGTGAGATATTAAAGATTGTTGATAGAGTGTGTAATAATAATAAAATTTAATAATAAGAGGATTGAATTGTATTTAAATTAATTGATGAAGAATTAATACTTTATTAATCCTAATAATAATTTTATATATATGATAATATTTTATATAATAAATAGTATTTATATTACTTATGTGTTTATATATGTAAGTGGTGTAAATATATAAATAGTGGTTACTTATATTTTATATAGTGGGAATATGTGAATATATTATATAATGTATGGATGTTATATAATAAAATTTAAAAATAAGTAGTTAAATTTATGGATAAATAATATTTATATTATAATCTTAATTAGAAAAAATATAATATGTAAAATTGGGAATAATATAATATAAAATAAAATATAAATATTTTATATTATTAAAATTGTAAATTTGTGATATTATCTTTTTTTTTTAAAATTAAGGTTTTTATAATTTTTAATTTTATGTAAAATAAATATAGGATGTAGGTATAAATAAAATAAAGATTAATTTTTTATATAAAAGGGTAATATTGTGTGGGGAATTTTTATATTGGTTATAGTTTTATGTAAATAGTTTTAAATATAGAATTAGATGATTATATTAAAATTATATTTATATAAATTAAATTTATTTTATAGTAAAATTATTTTATAAATAATAAATAATATAAGTAAGAAGTGTATAAAGAGTAGTAATTAAAATTAAAGTGGTAAATAAAATTTAATCTTAAAATAAATATAATGCAATATATTTTAATTAATTAAATGTTTGTTGAATAAATAAAATAAAAATTAAAATAAATTTTTTATTAATATTAAAATATTTAAATTAATTGAATTAAAAAATTTAGTATTTTAATATTTGTTTTATATAAATATTATATTTAGAATAATTATTTTTATATTGTGATGTTGGAAAATATTAATTATTTTATTTATATTTGAAATGGGTGATAGGATTGTTTTGCTGATTTTTATAAATATTTTTTTTAGTGTTTAAAAATAGATTTAGTTAATGGTTTTTATAATAGAATAATTAGATTATTAAATTGATAAGAGGAAAAAAGAATTAAAAGATTTAAAAAAGAAGTAAACAATTATTTAGTAAAAAATTATACAACTTTAAATAAAAATTATTTAAAAATAGAAAAAACTTTGCTAATTTAAAATAAAATATATGGAGGTAATTATTTATAAAAAAGATTTATTAAAATAAATGGTAGAAAGAAATAAAATCAATTTAATTAAATCCTAAAATAATATAAATATAATTATTTTTAAAAAAGAAATAAAGAAAATTTATTAAGAATTGTTTGGAAATAAAATATTAATTTAATTTTAAAATTAAATTTGTTTTTTTAATTATTTGTATTTTTGTTTTGTAAATAATATTATAATTTTTTAATTAAAATAAATTTAAATAATATTTAATAATATATTGTTTTTTAATATTTAAGAATTATCTTATAGTCTATAAAATAATAATTATTTAATAAAATATTTATTTTTTTTGTTAGGTCTTTTAAAAATTTTTTTAAATTTATATTCAATATAGTTTTTAAATTCCAATTTTTTATTGTTAGAATCTTTTTTTAGGTTTTTGGGAATTAATTCTAAAAATAAAATATAAAAAAATTAATAAATATATATAAATCCAGATATTTTAAATTTAAAAATATTATTATTAAATTTCTTTATAATCATAAAAAATTTATATTTTTAATAATCAAATTTTTTATTAAATTGTTTTTTGTATTTAATATATTTAATAAGTAAATATGTTTTATTTTTTTTTTTTAAAAATAATATTTCTATTTTTTTTTAGTTATAATAATATAATATATATTTAATTATAAATTAAAAATCTTTTTTAAAATTATTATAAAGATTTTTTATATTTTAAATATATTTGTTTGTTTTTGGGATTATTTTTTTAAGTATTAAGGGTAATAGTATTGTTGTAAGGTTTTATTTTCTAAACATTTTATAGGGTATATATTTAATAATTAAATATTTTAATATATTATATATAAATTTAAAATTAAATAATAATTTAATTTAATTATTCTAAACTATGTTTAGAAAATTATATAATTATATTTTGATTGTCTAAATAATTTATTTAATAAATTTATTTATTTAGGTATATTTTTTATTAATGATGTTAAGTTTAATTCTAATTTAAATTTTAATTAAATTTTAAAATTTATTAAAAAATAAAATGTTTTTATTATAAATATATTTAATTTATAGATTATATTGATTAAATATTTGTTTAAAGTATATTTATTTAAATTTTTAAATAAATTATTTAGAATTTTATAATTTAAATATTATTATTTTACTAAATTTATAAATAATAATTAAAATTTTATTATAAATTATATTTATAAAAAAGTCTTTTGAATGAGGTATTTCTTAAATAAAGTTATAAATAATAATTTAGAAAAATCTAATTAATATATTATAAGGTTATAATTTTTTATAAAGTAAATATTAATTGGGTTTGTTTTTATAATATATATTATAAATTTTAATATATTGTTTAATATTTTATTATATTTAAAATTAATAATAATTTTTAGTTAAAAATTTTTGGGTTTGTTTAATTTTTAAATATTTGTGAA
Organism: Drechslerella coelobrocha; assembly: GCA_036971555.1. Lineage (NCBI taxonomy): Eukaryota > Fungi > Ascomycota > Orbiliomycetes > Orbiliales > Orbiliaceae > Drechslerella > Drechslerella coelobrocha. The sequence goes on along the minus strand of JAJTUH010000021.1, from coordinate 12,699 downwards.
TTAATATATTATGGTGTTGTTTTATAAATTATTATTAAAGGTCTTTTATAAAAATATAAAAGAGATTCTAAAATAATATAATTTTATTTTTAATAATAAAATATAAAAATATATTATTAATATTTAAAAAAATTTATTTAATTATAGAATATTGTTGATAGTTATTTTTTAGTTTTAGGGTAAATTTATTATAAAATATATGAATGGTTTTGTTAAAATTTATGTTGATAATAATGGTTGTATAAGGTTTTTTTTTAAAAATTGCTTTTTAATTTAATTATATTTTTTTTATTAAATTAGGTTTTTTATTAAAAATATTAATTTTTAAATTTTTTTTTTTTTTATAATATATAATTTTTATTTTATATTTGTTAAAAATTTCTTATTATTATATTTGGCGTTTGTTAAGTATTTTAGTAGTAAAAAAAAATATAAAATTTTTATAATTAAAGTATATTATAAAAGGTTTTTTTATTTATAAATATATTTTTTATATTTAATATATTTTGATAATAATTATAAATTTTTTATTATAGATAAAATATTTAAATTTTATAATATTAAATTTATAAAATAGGTAGATAATAGGGTATTATTTTTTATTAAAATATAATTAATATAGGTAAATTTTTAAAACTATATTTAAAATATTTGTTTTGATTTTAATTAATAGATTAGGGTTATATAATTTAAATATAAATATAAATAAAAATAATTTTTTAAATATTTTAAAAACTTTTTTTTGATTAGGGATTATATTAAATTTAATTTTTATTTTAATAAATTTTAATAGGGTAGTTAATATATAATTATATTTTTTAATAAAATATTAATAATAGTTGTATAATTTTAAAAAGATTTAAATGTTTTTAATATTTTTAAATTTAAATTATTTTTAGATAATATTAATTTTTTTAAAATTTATTTTAATTTTATTAATTATAATAATAGCTTTTAAAAATTTATATTTAGTAATTTTGAATTCTATTTTTTTAAGTTCTATTTTAAAATTATATTTATTAAAAATTTTAAAAATTTATATAATATATTATTAGTGTTTTCTAGGGTTTTTACTATAAATTAATATATTATTAAAATAGATAATATAAGTTTTGTTTATGTAATTTTATAAAATGTGATTTATAAAAGTTTAAAAGGATATGGGTGTATTAATTAATTTAAAGGATATGATTATGTATTTAAATAATTTATATTTATATTTGAAAATAATTTTTTAAATATTTTTGGATAGTATTTGGATGTTGTGGTAAGTGGTGATGATATTTAATTTGGTGAATTATTTTATTTTTTGTAAATAATTAAAAAATTTATTAATTTATAATATTCTATTATAATTTTTAGTAATTATGTTATTGAGGTTTTTATAATTTATATATATTTATAATTTATTATTTTTTTTGGGTATAAATAAGATGGGATGTTTGGTTGGTGATTATAAGGGTTGGATATATTTCTTTTTGAAATTTTCTTTAATATATTTTTTAAGGGTTTTAAGTTTTTTTTGTGTATATATATATATAGATATAAATCTAGATATTGTTTTTTTTTTAAGTAATATTTTATAAATGAATTTATTGATTTTTGGTAAAATTTGGTTATTAAATAGTTTTTTAAATATTTTAATTTAATTTAAAATTTATTTAATTATTTTAGTAATAATATTTTGGATTAGTTTTTTAATATGAATAATGATTTTTTTAAGGATATGAACTTTAAGTTATAGTTGGTAATTAATTTTTTTAATAAAAAGATATTAGGTTTATTATAAGTATATTTTTTTTTTATAATTATTAATTTTTTTAAAGTTTCTAGATGTTTGAATATAGTTATATTAAGGGAATTGGATTTTTTAAAATTTAAAACTAATATTTAGATTATAATTTTATAACTAATTATATTTTAAAATAAGATTATTATATTTAAAATTAAGAATATTAATTGTTTGTTATTTAAAATAATTATTAATAATAAAAATAATTTTGGTTTTATAATAGATTGTTTTAAAGAAATTTTTTTTAAAAATAATTATATTATAATAAATTATTTTAGAAATTTTGGTTAAATTATGTTTAATAATATTGTTACACTTTAATAAGCTATCCTATCAAACATGTTTTACTTCTTACATCTAACTCTCAATCTAAGATACCTGGGTTCTCAGAACAAAAAGCATGTACGTTGCAAAATATCAAAAACTATTAATAAAGTATGTAACAACAATAAAATTCAATAACAAGAAGATCAAATTATATTTAAATTAACCAATAAAAAACTAATACTTCATCAATCCTAACGATAATCTTATATACATAATAATGTTTTATACAATAGGTAATACTCGTATTGTTCGTATATTCGCATATACAAACAGTACAAGCATACAAGCATTCAATTTGCAAATATTCGCATATTTGTAGGGGTCTGAAATACAAGCACATCATGTAATAGATATTGTATAACAAAATTCAAAAACAAATAATCAAACTCATAAACAAACAATATTTGTATTTTAATCAGAATTAAAAAAAGTGTGGTATATAGGATTGGGAACGATATAATATAAAACAAAATACAAATATTAATATTATTAAAACCATAAATCTATAACACTATCTTCTTTTTTTAGGGTTAAAGTCCATATAGGCTTTTAATTTTATATAGAGTAAATATAAAGTGTAGATATAAGCAAGATGTAGATTAGTTTTCTATACAAAAAAATAATACTGTGTGGGGAATTCTTATATTAATTATAATCCTATATAAAATAGTCTTAGATATAGAATTGGGTGACTATATTAAAATTATATCTATATAGACTGAGTCTGCTTCATAGTAAGATTATTTTTGTAGACAATGGATAACATAAGCAAGAAATACATAAAAGAATAACAATCAAAATCAAGGTGGGGATCAAAACTTAAACTTAAAATAATTATAATACAACACATTTTAATTAATCAAATACCTATCAAACAAACAAAACGAAAATCAAAATAAATTTCTTATCAACATTAAAGTATTCAAGTTGATCAAATTAAAAGATCCAATATTCTAGTGTTTGTCTTGTGTAAATACTATGCTAAAAATAGTTATTCCTGTGTTGTGATGTCAAAAAACGCTAATTGTTCTATTTGTACTCAAAATAAACAGCATAATTATTTAGCTGATTCCTGTAGGTATTCTTTTAGTGTTGAGGGTGGATCTAGCTAATAATTTATAGTGGAATGGCTAGATTGTCAAATTAATAAAAGAAAAAAAGAGTTGGAAGATTTAGAAAAGAAGCAGATGGTTATTTAACAAAAAATTACATAATTTTAAGTGAAGATTATTTAAAAACAGAAAGAATTTTATTAACTTAAAATAAAATATATAAAAGCAATTATTCATAAAGAAGATTTGTTGGAATAAATAGTAGAAAGGGATGAAATTAATTTAATAAAGTTCCATAATAACAAAAATATAATTATTACTAAAGAAAAAATAAAAAGAATTCATCAAAAATTATTTAATAATATTATATCAATTTAATAAAATTAAATTTGTTTCTTTGGTCATCTATATCCTTATTTTATAAACTATAACATAGATTTCTAGTTAAAATAGGTTTAAATAATATCTAGAGATATATTGCCTTCTAATATCCAAAAATCATCTTATAGTCCATAAAATAATAACTATCTAATAAGGTATTTATTCTTCTTATTAAATCCATCAAAAATCTTCTTAAATTCATATTCAGTATAATTCTCGAATTCCAGTTCTTTATTATTAAAATCCTCTCTTAAGTCTTTAAAAACTAATTCTAAGAGTGAGATATAAAAAGATTAATAAATATATATAAATCTTGGTATTTTAAATTCAAAAATATTATTGTTAAATTTTTTTGTAATCATAAAAGGTCCATGTTTTTAATAATCAAATTTTTTACTAGGTTATCCTTTACATTTAATATATTTAGCAAGCAGATATACTTTATCTCTTTTCTTTAAAAATAATATTTCCATCCTTTTTTGGTTATAATAGTATAACATGCATTCAACCATAAATTGAAGATCTTTTTATAAATTGTTATAGAGATTCTTTATATTATTGACATATTTATCTACTTTTAGAACTACTTCTTTAGATATCAAAGATAATAGTATTGTAGTAGGATTCTATCTTTTAAACACTTTATAGGGTGTATACTTAATAATTAAATATTTCAATATATTATATGTGAATTCAAAATTAAATAATAGTTTAATCCAATTATTCTGAGCTATATTTAGAAAATTATATAACCATATTTCAATTATCTAAATAATTTATTTAATAAGTTTATTTGTTTGGGTGTATTCTTTATTAGTAATATTAAGCTTAATTCCAATCTAAATTCTAACTAAATTCCAAAACTTACTAAAAAATAGTATATCTTTATTATAAATATATTTAACTTATAGATTATATTAACTAAATACTCATTTAAAATATACTTGTTTAAGTTTTTGAGTAAACTATTTAAAATTTTATAATTTAAGTATTACTATTTTGCTAAATTTGCAAACAATAACTAGGACTTTGTTGTAAATTATATTTGTAAAAAAATTTTTTAAATAAAATATTCCTTAAATAAAATCATAAATAATAATTTAAAAAAATCCAATTAGTATATTGTGAGGTTATAACTTTTTGTAGAATAAATATCAACTAAGTTTGTTTCTATAGTATATATCACAAATTCTAATATATTACTCAATATTTTATTGTATTTGGGGTTAATAATAATCTTTAATTAAAAATTCTTAAATTTGTTTAATTCTTAAATATTTATAAGTTAATATATTATGATGTTGTTTTATGAGTTGTTATTGGAGATTTTTTGTAAAAATATAAAAGAAGTTCTGGAATAGTATAATTCTATTTTCAATAATAAAATACAAAAATATATTGTCAATATTTAAAAAAATTTGTTTAATTATAAAATATTGTTAATAATTATCTTTTAATTCTTTAACAAATTCATTATAAAATATGTGAGTGGTTCTGTTGAGGCTTATATTAATAATAATAATTGTATAAGGTTTTTTTTTAAGGATTGCTTTTTGATTTGGTTGTATTTTTTCCATTAAATCAGGTCTTTTGCTAAAGGTGTCAACTCCTAAATTTTCTTTTTTTTTATAATATATAATTTTTATTTTATATTCACTAAGGGTTTCCCATTATTATATTTGTTGTTTACTAAATACCTTGGTAGTGAGGAAGAATGTAAAATTCTTATAATTGGAGTATATCATGAAAGGTTTCTTTGTTTATAGATATATTTTTTATGTTTAATATACTTTAATAATAACTATAAGTTCTTTATCATAAATAGGATATCTAAGTTTCGTAAAATCAAATTTATAAAATAAATAGACAATAAGATACCATTCTTTATCAAAATATAATTAACATAGGCAAGCTTTTAAAACTACATCTAAAACATTAGTTTCGATTTTGATTGGTAGACTAAGGTTGTATAGTTTGAGTATAAATACAAATAGAAATAATTTCTTAAATATATTAAAAACTATTTTTTGATTAGGAATTATATTAAATTTGATTCCTATTTTAATAAATTTTAATAAAGCAACTAACATATAATTATATTTTTTAATAAAATATCAATAATAATTATATAATCCTAAAAAGACTTGAATATCTTTAACATTTTTGGGTTTTGGCCATTTTTGGATAATATCAACTTTTTTAAAATTTATTTTAATTTTGTTAATTATAATAATAGTTTTTAAAAATTTATATTCAATAACTTCAAATTCTGTTTTCTTAAATTCTACCTTAAGGTTATATTTATCAAAAATTTCAAATATTTATATAATGTATTGTTAGTATTTTTTAAAATCTTTATTATAAATTAATATATTATTAAAATAAATAATACAAGTTTTGTCTATATAATCTTATAAAATATAGTTCATAAAAATTTAAAAAAATATTGGTGTATTAGTTAATCCAAAAAGCATAACTATGTATTCAAATAATTTATATTTATATTTAAAAGTAGTCTTTTAAATGTTTTTAAATAATACTTGGATATTATAGTATATAATGATAATATTTAATTTAGTAAATTATTTTACTCTTTATAAGTAATTAAAGGATTTATTAATTTGGGGTATTCCATTATAATCTTTAATAGTTATTTTATTAAAACTTCTGTAGTTTATATATATTTGTAGTTTATTATTTTTCTTAAGTATAAATAAAATAAAATATTTAATAGGTGAGCATGAGGGTTGAATGTATCCTTTTTTAAAGTTTTTTTTAATATATTTTTTGAGGGTTTTAAATTTTTTTTATGTATATGTATATACAGGTATAAACTTAGATATTGTTTTTTCCTTAAGGGGTATTTTATGAACAAATTTATTGATTTCGGATAAAGCTTAATCATTAGGTGATTTTTTGAATATCTTGATTTAATTTAGAATTTATTTGGTTATTTTTGTGGTAGTGGTTTGGATTAATTCTTTAATATAGATAATAATTTTTTTTAAGGTGTGGGCTTTGAGTTGTAGTTGGTGGTTGATTTTTTTGGTGGAAAGGTGTTCGGTTTGTTGTAAGTGTATTTTTTTTCTATAATCATTGATTTTCTTGAAGTTTTTAGGTACTTAAATATAGTTGTATTGAGGAAATTAGATTTCTTAGAATTTAAAACTAATATCCAGATTATGATCCCATAGCTAGTCATATTTTAAAATAAGGTCATTATGTTTTAAATTAAAGATGTCAATTGTTCATTGTTTAAAATGGTTATTAATAATAAGGGTGATTTTGGTTTCATAATAGACTATTCCAAAAAAACTTTCTTTAAAAACAATTATATTATAATAAATTACTTTGGGGGTCTTAATTAAATTATATTTAATAACATATTCTTTTAAAATATAAATAGTTTCTACATTATTGTCTATAAAAACTTTAATAAAATTTCCATTAATAATACAAGATATATTATAATATTATTTTTTAATTTGATTGAAAATTTTATCAAATCCTTTTTTAATAAAGCTGGAGCTGGATTGTTCAGCATACATCAAAATCCAAAACTATTTTAATTTAAACTTTCACTAAAAATAGTTTCTTCTGGTTTTAGAAAAAGTAAGCAAATATTGTAAATATTGCATAATCTTCTACCTTACTTAATAAATTAAATTAATATAATATAGAATTTCTATACATATCATTATTAATGGTTTTTAAAATAGAATCCTTCTAAACAAAATAAGTAGAATTCCTTATATTTTAATAGTGGTAGTGTTTTTTAGTAAAATATTTTAATAATCTTAATCCATTCTTATACACAAATAGTACAAACTATTAAAAATCCATTATAAAAAATATAAATAGAAGGTGCATTTTTACATAAATAACATTTTTCATATTTCATGATGTTAGGTCCAACAGGGATAATATTAAAGGGTATTAATTCTTCTTAAACATTTATGTTGAGGATAAAAAAGTAATAATAATTGAAATCTTTTGTATATTTATATTTATAAAAATCAATTATAATATAATAAATAGAAATCTAGTATAGTTTATATTTATTTTATTTCTTTTGTCATATATAATTGTATCTTATATTTGGGATATTATTGTTACAACTGTTGTAGAGTTAGTTGGTTGGGGTGAGTTGATGGATTCTATAGAATTTGTATTGGTGTGTTCTACAGAGTTGGGTGTATCTATCTATAAATTTAGATTAAGGTTGTTTATTGATAAAGTTTATAGTTCCAGTGTATATTTTTATTAAAGTGATTAATTGATGTTAGTATTAATTTCCTTGACATGGATGCTGAGGTTGATATAATTCTATGATTATAGGGTCAAGTTCAATATATATTTCTTTATATATAACTCATAGTTATTAAGTTAGTTTTTAATATTAAAAATTCAATTAAATAATAAGATTGAGGGTTTGATGATTATAAAAAATTATTTGTAATAATCAAGTTTCTCCTAATAAATAATCTTGTTGTAAATTTCCAAAAAAATTGTAAATATATCACAAATATTTTCTAGGGATTGAATGTTTTCGGATCCAATCATGTTCATTTTAAATAAATAAGTTAGAGAAATAAATAATTTAAAATTCCAAATCTAAACTTTCTGGTGTATTTTAATCAAAGCTTATAATTTTATTAAGAATTTCTTAAAAAAAAATAAATAATTCGAGTATTTTATCTTTTTGGTTATCTAATTCAGTAAATGTTTCTTTATAAATAGAATTATTAAAAATAATATATTATTAAATTACCTAAATAACTTCTTGAATTTTTTATATCATAATTTTAAAAAAATTAGATTAATAAGCAATAATATTAAGATTTTTGTTAGGGCCTTGTTGGGGTTCTAAAATTTCTGATTCAAAGTATTTGTCATATTTATTATTATATTCTTCATCATATTCCTAATTGTATTCTTCGTCATATTACTCTTATAGTGTTTTATTATCAATAAAACAGACATATTTTTATTATTAGTTTTGTTGTTTTTGATTAATATAAGCATAAGTTATGTGTTCTTCTTATCTATAATTAAAACAAACGGGTTTGTTAGATTTCTGGGGTTTGTTACATTATTAATTTCACTGATTTTAAATAATTTTTAATTCTATAAGAACAGGGCTATATATAGTATATAAATTCCAACCTTAATTAATACTTCTCCATTAATTCTAGGGCCATTAATGATTTGAATTAAAAAGTTGATTATTATTGTTTAAATTCATAGGTTTATTTTATAAATTCGAGAATCAAAATTAATTATAATTGGGATTATTATTCTATTTAGATTAAATTATATTGGCTTTGTTATCTTTATAAAAATTATCATCAAATTCTATAATAAAAAATTGCATTTCTTTATAAGTTATTTATTTATTCAAGGTTTTGATTTCTATAATTTTCTATTTTTATTGGGATTTGAGTTCTTCTTTGGTATGGTGGAGTAATTGATCATTATTGTATCTAATGAAAAAGATATATTAATCAATTTATTAAAAGTATTTTCAAACAAATCTTGTTTGGTATAGCACATAGAATTTACATAAAGTTTTTTTGGATTTATTCTTGTAGTTATAAATCTATCAAAAAAATAAAATGAATTCGAGTTATATAGTAAGTATTGCAGTGATTTCAAAAATATCTTATCATCATTATCAAAAAATATTTTCCTTGTATTTTTTATGGTAAATGTTATAGGTATTAAAAATAATTCTTTTTAAGAAAAATTTGGTATATTGGATTTTGTGTTTATTGTTAAAAAAACTAGCTGGGTAAAAATAAAAAATATCATTCAGTTGTTTAATAAATTGATTAAATTTACTAGATAATTTATTAAATCTAATAAGATCAACAAATTTTATTATTCAGTTATTTTAATATTTTTCAATAAATAATCCATCATCTAAATCAAAAGTGTAATAATTGTTGTTAATGTTATCATTATCATTGTTGTTACTAAGATTTTTGTTAAAGTCTTTAAGATCTGATTTGGGTTGTTATACACATCATTTGTTTTTCTTATTTTTTAAAACATATCTAGATTAATATAAGCTAGTTCGTTTAATTTCTTTAATATATCCAGTACAATTAATTTCTACAAGTTGGTCTTTATGCATATAAATATCTTATTTAAGATCAATAACTTTGTAAATTTAAATTTGGGCACAAATAAATATTTCAATATATTATAGAATTTAAATAATTTTTTTAAAATTCTATAAATATCTATTGTCATCTAGGAATATAATTTCGTATTCTAATTCTTTAATAATTATTGAAAAAATAGATTTTTTGTTAACTTAAGTACTAATATTAATATAAAATTTATTGTTTTTCTAAAAAAAATCATCTTCTTCATTGGGTAGTTCTATAGTTAATTCGAGCTTAGAAAGGGTAAATATTTCTTTTAATTGTTTTTATAAATATTGAATAATTTGATTAATTTGATTAAAAATATTTAAGATTTTTAATAAAAATATATTGTGAAGAGGTATATAATTTCCTTCTTCATCTATTGTTTTATATTTTGATATAATAAAGTCTTCAGGATTGAATTTGTTTGTTAATATATATATGCTCTTTTTTGAATTGAATGGGATCAATCAAAGTGTTATACTTTAATAAACTATTTTATTAAATATGTTTTACTTTTTATGTTTGATTCTTAATCTAAGATATCTGGGTTCTTAGAACAAGAAGTATGTATGTTACAAAATATCAAAAATTATTAATAAAATATATAATAACAATAAAATTCAATAATAAAAAGATTGAATTATATTTGAATTGATTAATAAAGAATTAATACTTCATCAATCCTAACAATAATTTTATATATATGATGATGCTTTATATAATGGGTGGTACTCATATTATTTATATATTCACATATGTAAACAGTATAAATATGTAAGTATTTAATTTGTAAATGTTTATATATCTGCAGGGGTTTGAGATACAAATATATTATATAATAAATACCATATAATAGAATTTAAAAATAAATAGTCAAACTTATAGACAAACAATATTTATATTTTAATTAGAACTGGAGAAAATACAACATGTAAAACTGGGAATGACATAGTGTAGAACAGGGTATAGGTATTGGTATTGTCAAGACTATAGGTCTGTGACAAAATTATAATAATTTTAAGAAATTATAAAATTTTAATTAATTAAAGAATAAAAATAATAGATTATTTATAATTATTGTTTTAAAAAATTATATTTTAAATATTTTTAATAAATATATTATTTTTTTAATTTGTTGAGTATAATTAGTTTTTATTTTAAATAAAATATTTTATATTTATATGTAGAATAATAATTTATATTTTTATTAATTGATAAAAATGTTGTTATTAATTTTTTTTTAATAAAAATTATAATTTGTTTGTATTGTTGGCTTTTTATATAATTTCCTATTATAAATATTTTATTTATATAAATTTAAAAATAATTTAATAAATATTTATATAATTAATAAAAGATTTTAGATTTTTTAATTTTAATATTAATAACTTTATCAACATTTTTTTAAATATTTAATAATTTATAAAAATTAAAATTAAATAGTTAATATAATTTTAAATTTTTATTAATATTATAATATATTGTTGTAAATTTGGTAGTTTATTATTATTTTAAAAAAATATTCTTTTTATTAAATTCAAAAAGAAAATAAGAATAATTTAATATTTTTTTCAATTTAGGTTAAGAATTTTTGTTTATTATTAAATCCATCATTTTTTTTTAAAATATAATTAATAATTTTTTAATTTGAAAATAAAAAATAGTTTTAAAATATTTAAATAATTAATTTTATATATTTAAGTTGATATTATTTTATATATATATAAAATAATTAATATTTAGTTTATTAAATATATAAATTAACATATTATTTTTTAAAATTATTTTAAATATAATTAAAATATTTTTTTATTATTTTTATTATAAATTTTTTAAAATTATTAATAAATTAAAAATTAGTATTTGGATATTTATTTTGTTAATATTTATAAAGAATTTTAATTTTTAATATTATAATATAAAATTTTAGTTATATTAATTAATATTTTTCTAATAATTATTTATTAAAATATTTTTAAATAATATTGATTAAAATAATAATAATAAATATTGTTGTATTATTTATTTAAATAATAAAATAAACTATATTATTAAATATTATTATATTTATAATAATAATATATTTTATAAATTTTTAAAAAATAATTAGGAATTGTTGGTTAAAAAAATTATTAATATTAAATAAAAAAATGTTTTTAAAAATAATATATAGGTTAAGGATAAAATCTTAATATTATTATTTAATAATAAATATAATTAATATATATATAATTTAAATATTTAATAATTTAATTATAAAATAAGATTTTAATATTTTAAAAAATAATAGTAATATTAAAATATTGTGAATATTAATTTTATTATTTTAATTATATTTTCTACTATTTTTGTTGTTTATTATATTAGAAACAAATCTGGTTAAGCAAAAATATTAAAATAAACAAATTAAATTATTTTTATTTAATATTGATTTAGTAGATAATTGGGATGTTCTTTTTATTTTTGTAGTTGTAATTAATTTTAAAAATAATTAAATTTTTTATTTTTTTTATATTTATATTTTTTTTATGTTTATTATCTAAATTATTATATTTATAATATTTATTTTAATTAATTTTATATATGGAGTAATATTAATAAATTGGATTTTTTTATTTTTTAAATTAAATTTAATAATTTGATGATAAATAAAAATAAATATTATTATTTTATATGTAGATAATTTAAAAATGTTAATATAATAATTATAAAAACAATTTAAAAATAAAAGTAAACAAAAAAAATAAAAATAAAAATATTATTCTATATTTTTTTTGTTATTTTTATTATTTGTTTTATTAAATGAAGTAGATATATTTTTAAAAGATTTATCTTTTTTTTTAATTTTTTCTTCTTTTTTATTTTTATTTAATTAAATAAAAAAATTAATTTTTATATTATTATTTATAATTTTAATATATTTTCTTTTGAAAATTACAAATTAATTTTATTTTTTTTTTTATATTATTTTTTTTTTTTATTTTTATAAATT
>JAJTUH010000020.1:39680-54028 GCA_036971555.1 Drechslerella coelobrocha | reverse complement strand
GTTTAGTTGATAATTTAATTATTTTATTATGAATTATTAATTAAAATTATTTATAAATATTTAAAAAAATATTATAAAAATTAATCAAATAATTATTCTGTTTATTTTGAGTATAAATGGAACAATTTTGATAATCTAATATTATAATATAAAAATGATTGTTTTGGGCATAATATTTATACAAAATCAATATTGGAAAATTAGATTTTTTGATTTAATCAATTTATAAACTTTAATATTGATGAAAAGATTGTTTTAATTTTTATTTTGTTTGTTTGATAGATATTTGATTGATTAAATGTGTTGTATTATAATTATTTTAAATTTAAATTTTGATTTTTATCTTAATTTTAATTATTATTTTTTTATACATTTCTTATTTATATCATCTATCATTTATAAAGATATATTTATTATAAAATAGACTTAATTTATATAAATATAATTCCAACATAATTACCCAATTCTATATTTAGAATTATTTCATATAGGATTATAATTGATATAAGAATTCTCCTATATAGTATTATTTTTTTATATAAAAAATTGGTTTTTATTTTATTTATATTTATATTCTGTACTTATTTTATATAAAATTAAAGATTATATAAATTTTAATTTTAAAAAGAGAAAATAATATTATAGATTTATAATTTTAATAATATAATTATTTGTATTTTATTTTATATTATATTGTTCTCAATTCTACATATTACATTTTCTTTAGCTTTGATTATAATATAAATAATGTTTGTTTATAAATTAAACTACCTGTTTTTGAATTTTATTATATAACATTCATTATATAATATACTTGTATTTTAAATCCTTGTAAATATATAAATATTTATAAATTAAATGTTTGTATGCTTGTACTGCTTGTATATACAAACATATAAACAATATAATTATTACCTATTGTATAAAATATTATTATGTGTATATAAGACTATTGTTAGGACTGATGAAGTATTATTAATTTTTTATTAATTAACTTAAATATAATTCAATTTTTTTGTTATTAAATCCTATTGTTGTTATATATTCTACCAATAGTTTTTAATATTTTGTAATGTATATGCTTCTTGTTTTAAGAATCTAGGTATCTTAGATTAAAAGTCAGATGTAAGAAGTGAAATATGTTTGATAGGATGTCGAAGTGTAACAAAAACTTAATATTATTATTTACAAAATATAATATTTTTTATAAATACAAATTAAAGAAAATTATTATTAAAATAAATAATATAAATATATATTATAAATATTAAATAATCCACTAAATCATTTTATAATTAAAAAAAGAATAATCTTTTTTAAAAAACTTTATTATATATTTAACAAAAAATCATATTTAAAAATTATCCAACAATATTATAATATATTTATATATAAACATTTAAAAATTAATAAAATCTATAAACTCTTATTAAAATAATTTTTTTAATAAAATATAAAAAAACAAATTAAAAAATATATTAAAATTTACAACCTATATTATAAAAATATAACCAACTAATATAAACTTTATAAACAATTTATATTATATAATATATTAAATAAACTATTCTAAATTATTATCTATAATTTTATTTAAAAATTATTTTTATCAAAAAACCTATTTATAAATATTATTTATAATAAAATCTTAATTATAATAAATAAACTCATAAAAACTATTATTTTCAAATTATAAAATCAAAAATAGAAAATAATCCATATAACATAAATATATTAAAAATAAATTTATTTATAATATAATCTATAAAATAAATATATCTTTAACAAAAATATTATTTTTATAAACAAGTTTTAGTAATATATTATAAATATATCAAAAATTAGATTTAATATAGTAACTAAGGGATATGTTTAAATAAATAGATAATTAAAATAAATCATCTAAATCTTAAAAATCTACTTATACAACTTCCTAAATTATAAATAAAATAATTAAATCAAATATTTATTTATAATAAAATTAATATATAATACCTTAATATATACTATAACCAAAATAATCCTATACCAAACATTACAAAAATAAAACCCAATAACCTCACTTTTATTTATTATTTCCAAAAAATAAATAATTAAAATTAAAAATTATAAGAATTAAATATTATAATTATAAAAAAATCTATATTCAAAGCTAAATTTTATAAAAAAAATAAATATTATATTATTATAATAAAAGCAGATAAAAAGAATTAATTTTAAAAAAAATAAATAAAATATATTTGTTTATAAAAAATATTAAAATAAAATAATTTAATAAGAAATTTGATTATTAAAAATTTGGATTTTATATTATAATCCAAAAATTAAATAATTTTTTTTTTAAATTAGTAATATTTGGAAAAATATGATTTTATAAGATTTTCTATATTTTATTATTTAAACCTATTCCAAATAAATTATAAGAAAAAGTTGAAAATCCAAAACTAAAAAATAAAAATTATATTTAATATAATATTGATTATATATTAAAAGGATTTAATTAAAAAAATAAATATTTTGTTTGATGATTTAAATCCTACAAATTAAAGGATAATTTGTGGGAATTAAAAGAAAACATAATATTTAAATTTATTTAAATATATTTTAATTAATTTTGGATATTTACAAAACAAGGTATGGAGAAATAAAGATAATAATATAAAAAAATTTAAGAAAACCCAACTTAATCTTATAAATTACTTAATATAATTTATAATTTAATATATTTTATTAAAATTTATACAAACTATATATATAATTTTTATTACAAATTAACCTTAAATAATATATATCTAAATTATTTTTGATTAATTCCCAAAAAGCCAATCTTTCTAATATAATTTTATATTATTTTATATATAATTAATATATTAAAATATAAAAGAATTTTATACATAATAATATTGTATAACTCCAAAAAACCAAAAAAAAGAAAAGATAATTTATATTTAACAATAAAAAGATATAATGATTATTTTAAAAATTAAAATATAAATATATTAAAGATGTTAAAAATTTTTTTTTATATATTTATATTTAATAATAAAAAATCTACCAAAACTAAAAAATCATTTACCAAAAAATCTAATTATTCTATACTACCTATTTTTATTTTATAATGATCTACAAAATTTTAGATTTTATTAAATTTATCCATAATCATCTTTTTTTTTAAAAAAATATTTTTATTATACTTTTTAATTTTAATAAAAAAAACTACCTCTTTATATATAATATTTTTATTATATATTTTTTTGGATAATTTTTAATTTCTTTTTTTAATAAACCATTTTAGATTGTAAATAAATAGTTTTAATTAAAATTACCAAAACAATAAAAAAATAATTTTTGATTTTTTTTAATTCAACAACTTTTTGCTTATATAATTTATTAATATACTTAATTATATAATTATTAGAAAAATCAAAATTATATTATTAAAAAAAATGAATTTATTAAAAACAATATTATAACCACCCTTATTTGCTTTTGTATACAAACTATAGTGATTTGATAATATAATTATATACTTATAAAAATGCTTTTTATAATAATCACAAAGAATTAAAATAATAAAATTATATTTTTTTATCTTTTTAAATTAAAATTGATCTTATATATTAAAAAAACCCTTATTAATATTGTTTTATTTATATAATTTATATATTTAATTAAAATTTATTTAAATATATTGATAAAAAGAATACTTAGTTAATTAAATTAAATTTATTTTTTAATATCAAATCCCTAATTATTTATATATCAATTTCTTATATAATTAGAATAAAAGTTTATATAAATTTTAGAATTTTATAAATTCAACATTATATATAAAGTAAATCTTTATATTTTTATATATAATTATAAAAAAATATTATTTATATTTTATATTATCCTTTATATTAATTATTAATATATAAAACAAATTTTTATAAATTAAAATATTATTTATATAAATTAATTATTTATATTAAATAATATTTTTAAAAAAAGGAGATAATATTATAAATATATTAATTTAAATAATTATTTAAATATTAACAAAATTTAATAAATATTAACATCAATTATTTAAATATTAATCCTTTAATTTTATATATTATAATATTTATATTTTATTTATATAAAAATTTGTACACCTATTTATTAATATTTATTAAATTTGGATTATTAATAATTTAACATTTAACAACACTAATTACCAGTTATTTAATATCTAGTATTTATTAATAAACACTAGTTATCTAGTATTTAATAATATTTTATATATAAGAAAACTCTATATATTTAGATAGTTAAATTCCCTTAACAAATAAATTATTTTTTAAAGGTTTATTAATTAATTTAAAGACAATATCAACCTATTTATTATTATTGTTATATTTTTATAAAGATAATTTATTTACTATATAAAGATATATACCCTTCTTAGTTAAAGCCTGAGTATGTAGGTTGTTAAGACAATCATAGTGGATAACTCTACTTAAATCTATTAAAATAGTAGATCTGGGTATAGGTGTAACAATAATAAAAATATTTTTTTTAAAAAAAAATAATTATAAATAAGTTTGGTGAAGTTTAAAATTTTATAAATTATTATAAAATGGAAGTAGTATAAAATGATTAAATTTTTTAATAAATAATCTTTTAATTTTAATGGATTTTTTATTATCAAGTATAAGTATATAAAGATTTTTTTTTAATATTTTTAATATATTTATATTTTAATTTTTAAAATATTTATTATGTTTTTTTGTTATTAAATATAAATTATTTTTTCTTTTTTTTTTAAAATTTTTAAAGTTGTATAATATTGTTATATATAAAGTTTTTTTATATTTTAATATATTAATTATATATAAAATAATATAAAATTATATTAAAAAGATTAATTAAAAATAATTTAAATATATACTATTTAAGGTTAATTTGTAATAAAAATTATATATATAATTTATATAAATTTTAATAAAATATACTAAATTGTAAATTATATTTAATAATTTATAAAATTAAACTAGGTTTTTTTTTAAATTTTTTATATTATTATCTTTATTTTTTTATATTTTATTTTGTGAATATTCAGGGTTGATTAAAATATATTTAAATAAATTTAAATATTATATATATTTTTTAATTTTTAAAAATTATTTTCTAATTTATATAGTTTGAATTATTAAATAAAATATTTATTTTTTTAATTAGGTCTTTTTAAAAAATAATTGATATTGTATTAAATATAATTTTTATTTTTTAGTTTTAAATTTTTAATTTTTTTTTATAATTTATTTAGAATGGGTTT
Source organism: Drechslerella coelobrocha (assembly GCA_036971555.1). Taxonomy (NCBI): domain Eukaryota; kingdom Fungi; phylum Ascomycota; class Orbiliomycetes; order Orbiliales; family Orbiliaceae; genus Drechslerella; species Drechslerella coelobrocha. The sequence goes on along the minus strand of JAJTUH010000020.1, from coordinate 48,726 downwards.
AAGTAATAAAATATAAAAAATTTTATAAAATTAAATTTTTTTTAAATATTATAAATTTAAAAAGGAAGTTGTTTAATTTTTAAATTATAATATAAAATTTGAATTTTTAATAATTAAATTTTTTATTAAATTATTTTATTTTGATATTTTTTATAAATAGATATATATATATATATATATATTTTTTTTTAAGGTTAGTTTTTTTTATAGTAATATAATATTTATTTTTTTGTAAAATTTAATTTTAAATGTAAATTTTTTTATAATTGTAATATTTAATTTTTATAATTTTTTATTTCAATTTTTTATTTTTTAAAAATAATAAATAGAAATAAAATTATTAAATTTTATTTTTATATTTAATATAAAATTATTTTTGTTATGGTATGTGTTAAAATATTATATATTAATTTTATTATTAATAAATATTTAATTTAATTATTTTATTTATAATTTAAAAAATTATATAAGTAAATTTTTAAAATTTAAATAATTTATTTTGATTGTTTATTTATTTGGGTATGTTTTTTAATTATTATATTAAATTTAATTTTTAATATATTTATAATATATTGTTAAAATTTGTTTATAAAAATAATATTTTTATTAAAGATATGTTTATTTTATAAATTATATTATAAGTAGATTTGTTTTTAATATATTTATATTATATAAATTGTTTTTTATTTTTAGTTTTATAATTTGAAAATAATAGTTTTTATAAATTTATCTATTATAATTAAGATTTTATTATAAATAATATTTATAAATAGATTTTTGGATAAAAATAATTTTTAAATAAAATTATAAATTATGATTTAAAATAATTTATTTAATATATTATATAGTATTAATTATTTATAAGGTTTATGTTAGTTAATTTTATTTTTATAATATAGGTTGTAAATTTTAATATAATTTTTAATTTATTTTTTTATATTCTATTAAAAAAATTATTTTGATAAAAATTTATAAATTTTATTAATTTTTAAATATCCATATATAGGTATATTATAATGTTGTTGAATAATTTTAAATATAATTTTTTATTGGATATATAATAAAGTTTTTTAAAAAAAATTATTCTATTTTTAATTATAAAATAATTTGATAAATTATTTAGTGTTTGTAGTATTTGCTTATATTATTTATTTTAATTATAATTTTCTTTAATTTATATTTATAAAAAATGTTATATTTTATGAATAGTAATGTTGAATTCTTTAATAATAATAAAATAATTATTTTTTTTTTAAAATAATTTTATGGTCTAGTTTTATTTCTTTTATTAAATTAGGTTATTTATTGATTATATTTATTTTAATATTGTCTTTTTTTAAAAAATATATTATTTTTATATTATATTTGTAAAACATTTCCTATTATCTAATTTGTTATTGATTGAATTTTTTAGTAATTATAAAAAAAATAAAATTTTTATAATTTAAATAAACAATAAATAATTTGTTTATTTATAAATAATATTTTTATTTTTTATATATATATAATATTACTATAAATTCTTTATTATAAATTGGATATTATAATTCCATAACATCAAACTTATATAAAATATAAATAATAAAATATTATTTATTATTTAAATATAATTAATATAAACAAATTTCTAATATTATTATGTTTATATTTATTTCTATTTTGATTGATAATATATAATTATATAATTTAAATATTAATATTAATATAAAAATTATTTTAAAGATATTAAATATTAATATTTGTTGTTTATTTATATTAAAGTTAACATTTTTTTAATATAAATTCTAAAAATGTTATTGATATATAATTATATTTTTTAATAAATTGTTTATAATAATTATATAATCTTAAAAAAAATTGTATATTTTTAAACTTTTTTAATAATAATTAATCTTAGATAGTTTATATTTTTTTAAAATCTATTTTAATTTTATTTAAGATTATAATTATTTTTAAAAATTTATATTTGGTAATTTTGAATTTTAATTTTTTGGGTATTATTTTTAGGTTGTATTTATTAAATATTTTTAATATTGTGTTAATATATTTTTAGTATTTTTTAAAATTTTTATTATAAATAAATATGTTATCTAAATAGATTATATATATTTTATTAATATATTTTTATAAAATATAGTTTATAAAATTTTAAAATAAAATTAATATATTAATAAAACTAAAAGACATTATTAAATATTCAAAAAATCCATATCAACATTTAAAAATTATTTTCTATATATTTTTTTCTACAATTTATATATTATTGTAAATTATAATGATATTTAGTTTTATCATATATTTTATTCTTTATAATTGATTAAATAATTATTTAATAAAAAATATTAGTTTTTTGTTTTTAATAATGATGATATTTAAAATTCAAAAATTGATATATATTCATAATTTGTTGTTCTTTTTTAATATAAAAAATATTAGATATTTAATTGATAAATTTAAAAATTTAATAAATCTAATTTTAAAATTTTTATTTATATATTTTTAAAAAGTTTTTATTTTATTTTAAATATTAATATATAATTTTATAAATTTAGGTTATTTTTTTTTTTTTTCCATAAATATTTAATATACAAATTTATTATAAAATAGTAAGATAGATTCTTTATTTAATTTAAAAATATTTTTAATTTTTTTTCAAAATCCAATTAAAAATATATTTTAAAATAATTTGGATTATTTCTTTAACTTTTAACCAAACTATTCTAAAAGTTTTTAATTTATTTTTAAATTAATTTTAGATTTTTTTGTTTGAAAAATATTAAATAAATTGTAAATGGATTTTGGGTTATTTTTTTTGTTTTAATTATTTTTAATTAAATTTATACTTATAATTATTAAAAACAAATATTTTTATTTTCTATTATATATCAGGATTATATTTTTTTAATTAATTATATTTTAGGATTAAAAAATATAATATATTTATTTTTAAAATGTCAACTGAAAACATTTCTAAATAATTATTAATAATAAAGGTGAATTTGGTTTAATATATGATTATTTTAAAAATTTCTCTATTAAAAACTATAATATTATATATTTCTTTTTTAGGGATAAAGGGTAGTTTTTATTGTTATATATAATTTTTAAAAATATATAATCTTTTTACTTTATTATTTAAAAAGGCTGAGGTCTTTGGTTTTTGTAAGATAGTGTTAAGGAGTAATTATCATTTTAATCCATTTTTATAAAAACTTCATCAGCAAAAAAAAAGTGGCCACCAGAGGACAGCCATACTAGAGAATGACATGGGTCGGTTTAAACCATAAACCGAACTGAACCATTGCACCAAGCTTGGGTATGGTTTGGGGTGGTTTTGAATTTTGGTGGGGCGAATCAGTTCGAATCAACTCAGTTTTTTACATACAATTATATATAAAATAATTAAAATAATTAAAAAATAATTAAAATAATTAAAAAATAATTAAAATAATTAAAAAATAATTAAATTAAATATAAAAATTCTTAAAACACATTAAAAACACCAAATCTCTCTTATTTTAATTAAAATAGAGTGATTGTACTAAGCGAGAATGGTATTAACCGCTTTTATAAAAAAATACGAAATCTTGCTTAATTTTTTTTTATATTTTTTTTATATTTTTATTCAAAATATTTTTTGAAAACCCAAAAATTCAAAACTATTAAAAATTAAATAAATTATAATTAATTAAATATTAATAATAAAAAATAATAAATAATATAATTAGATTATTTAAATAAATCTCTATATAATTATATTTTTTTTAATTTTTTTAATTAAGATTTGGGCGACTTCTATTTATAGAAATCTTAGCGGTTTCTTGGTAATTGGTTTTTATATTGTTAAATAGTTTTTTGGGTTGGTTCGGTTTTTCATTTTATAAACCAAAAACCATGATGGATAATATTTTTTTAGAAGAAACCGAACCAAACCGCCCCATGTCATTCACTAAGCCATACAATGACCTGAGAATGTAGGGATTATTAAAGATAGTTGTATAATATTTAGAAGTTGATAATAAATAAGTGAACTTAGTATATTATAATAAAAAATAAAAGTACTTTTATAAATTAAAAAATTATAAAAAATAATAAATATTTAATTTAAAATATTGAAAATTATTTTGATAAATATAATAATTAATCTTTGAAATAAAAAAAAATATATAAATATATAAAATTGAAATATTTTATTTTTAAAAATAATTTAAAATATATTAAAAATAATTAACATTTAATATAAATTAATTTATTAATATATATTTATATATTTAATTTAAAATTTTTATAAAATATAATATATTTTTAAATAATTATTTTAAAATTTTTTATTATTTATTTAATATTTTATTTAATATGATTAAAATTAATAATATTTTTTAATATATATGTTGGGTTTAAATATTTTATTTTTTTTAATAATAAAAAATCTAATATATTATTCTGATATATATAAATATATATAATATAAAATAAAAATTCAATAAAATTAATAATATTATTTATTATATATATATAGTTTAATAATTATATCTATAAATTATTATTTATTGTTATTTTCTTATGAATTTAATAATTAATAATATTTTTAGATTATATATAGTCTTTTACTAAATAAATATAAAATAATAGATTATTATAAATAATAATAATAATAATATTTAATTTAGTTAAAATAATTATTTTTAAAATAATGCAATTATAAATTAATAATATTAAAAATATAATTTCTTAATTTTTAAAAAAATATTAAACATTTAATACAATATTTATCTAAATAATATGGTTGTTAAGATAAAAATAGTAAATAATGATATTAATTAATTTTTTATTAAATTAATATTAGAGAATGACATGGGTCGGTTTATAAGCTTGGCAGAGCGGTTCGGTTCGGTTTGGATCGATTATTCTGACGTAATCATCTTTAATTTTAATAAAATATTAATGTCTATACCACATATAGAATAATATAAAAAATATTATAATAAAATCATATTAGAAATCGTGTAATATGGAATATAATAAAATTAAAATCTATTATATTTTAAATTATCTTCAAGCATATAATTATACAATATTATCAATAGAACTAGCAACATGTTTCTGCTTAGTAAACGATATCATGTTCTTTAAACCCATAAACTTAATATATATTTTATTATATAACTTATTATTATATGAAGCCGCTTCCTACTCAAACAATTCTTTTTTATTTACAGGCAACAATTTAACTGATTAAAAGCTTTAACAAATTATCAATATTATTAAAAATTAATAAAGGTAGTCAATATTAAAAAAAAAAAAATATACTATATATAATTTAAGGTTTTAATTAATTATACCACCAGATTACAATATCTTATATTTAACTAAAAACTTGTTCAATATTAACAAAAATTACTAATATTACAAATATATTATGGGTTATAAATAAAAATATAAGATATCTATAACTAAATATTTATTATTATTTTTTGAAATAGAGTTGGGTTTCAACCTTAAAAAACCAATTAATTATATTTAAAGTTTATATATAAAGTAATAGAAAGAAAATTTATTATTTCTTAATAAATATAAAATTTTGTTTTATTATACTATTTTATATTTTGGAATAATAAAAATCAATTTTGTTGATAACTATTTTACAGTTAATTAAAAAAAATTTAAATATAATTTATTATTTAAAATTTAAAAACCATTATTTTATATAAAATAATATATATTATTAAAATATTTATATATAATATTTAAGATTTCATTTTTATTATAGTTTTATCTATAATATTTTAAAAATTCATCTTAATATTTAGTTTTATATATTTTATTTTAATTTAATAAAGTATAAAGATTTAATTTGATTTTAAAATTAAGGATTGTTTTTAAATTATATAAAATGCCCTTTTCCCACTCTATTTTATTATAATATTAATTTAATTTTTTAATACCATCTTCCAGAATATTTTTAAGATTTATTTTCTAAACATTAGATCATTTTATAAGTTATTTGATATAAACTTTTATATAATTAAATAATTTATTATATATTTGCCAAATAAAACAAGTAACTAATTGATTTAATATTGATAAAAATAATGTATATTTATAAAATGATTATAGAATGTCAACCATATATTTTATTTGATTGGATTTATTGTTTATAAATAAACAATATTATTAATTTTTATTATCTAATAATTCTATCCATTTATAAATAATCATTTTCAATTAAAAAAAATAAACAAATATTATTAAAATAGAATTTTATTTTATATAAATATCAATATATAATCTAATTGATTAAATAAATTTATTAATATCTAATATTTTTTTTAAAATAATTTGATTTTTAAGACTTTTTTATAATTTTTTAAATTATTTCAAATAATTAGGAGATATTATAATTATTTTATATAACATACACACTTATTATTTCATTTAATAAGATTGAGAAAGAAAAAAAAGGGTGTTATTTTATATATAGAAAAGATTTTATTTTATTATAAAGAAAATCTTTTAAAATAAAATAGGTATAATTTTAAATCTCTTAAATTCTTTAATCTTTAGGGACTCAAAAAGGTTTTTAATATTAGGGGTATCCTTAATATTATTAATAAAGACATTAACTATTAATTGAATAATATAGATAAAATAAGGTAAATATAATTAATTTTTATTTTATATAAAAAATATTTGTAAAATAATTTTTTATAAAATTTTTTAAAGGTTATTATTGTTTTTATTTATTAATAACTCCAAAATATCAATTTCCCTATTGCTAAAGTACTGAATAAGAAAATCTACTATCATTTAATTATTACTAATATTATTAATAATAATTATATATAAGCAGCTTTTTAAATTATAAACTTCTATAATTTATAAAATCATTTTAATAATATAATCCCCTGTATGTTTTTTTGTTAAATATTTAAAATTAATTAAATATTTTTGTAGATTTTATTTTTCATCTATTTAATAAACAATAATTGTAATAAATAAAAACCTGTTTAAAAACATTTAAATGTTAAAAACAATTAATATTTTTTTATTTTATAAAATATATTTTTAGATATATTCTTTTATTATACATATTTTTTTATCAAAGAATATTTTTAACTTTTTTATAAATAAGATATTTATATCAAATCATAATAATTTTAAAAAATTATAGAATTTTGGTTGATTAAAGAATAAAAACAATAAATTATTTATAATTATTATTTTAAAAAATTGTGTTTTAAATGTTTTTAATAAATATGTTATTTTCTTAACCTACCAAGTATAATTAATTTTTATTTTAAATAAAACATTTTATATTTATATATAGAATAATGATTTATATTTTTATTAATTAATAAAAATATTATTATTAATTTTTTTCTAATAAAAATTATAATTTATTTATATTATTAATTTTTTATATAATTTTCTATTATAAATATTCTATTTATATAAATCTAAAAATAATTTAGTAAATATTTATATAATTAGTAGAGGATTTTGGGTTCTTTAATTTTAATATTAACAATTTTGTTAAAATTCTTTTAAATATTTAATAATTTATAAAAATTAAAATTAGATAGTTAATACAACTTTAAATCTTTATCAATATTATAATATATTATTATAAATTTGATAATTTATTATTATTCTAAAAAGATATTTTTTTTGTTGAGTTTGAAAAGAAAATAAAAATAATTTAATATTTTTTTCAATTTAGGTTGAGAGTTTTTATCTATTATTAAATCTATTATTTTTTTTTAAAATATAATTAATAATTTTTTGATTTAAAAATAAAAAACAATTTTAAAGTGTTTAAATAATTGATTTTATATATTTAAATTAATATTATTTTATATATATATAAAATAGTTAGTATTTAGTTTATTAAATATATGAATTAACATATTATTTTTCAAAATTATTTTAGATATAATTAAAATATTTTTTTATTATTTCTATTATAAGTTCTTTGAAATTATTAATAAATTAAAAATTAGTATTTGGATATTTATTTTGTTAATATTTATAAAGAATTCTAGTCTTTAATATTATAATATAGAATCTTAATTATATTAATTAGTGTTTTTCTAACAATTATTTATTAAAATATTTTTAAATGGTATTAATTAAAATAATAATAATAAATATTGTTATATTGTTTGCTTAAATAATAAAATAAGCTATATTATTAAATATTGTTATATTTATAATAATAACATACTCTATAAATTTTTGAAAAATAATTGGGAGCTATTGGTTGGGAGAATTATTAATATTAAGTGGAAAAATGCTTTTGGGGATGATATATAGGCTAAAGATAAAGTCTTAATATTATCATTTAATGATAAATATAATTATATATAGTTTAAACATTTAATAATTTAATTATAAGATAGGATTTTAATATTTTAAAAGATAATAGTAATATTAAAATATTATAAATATTAATTTTATTATTTTAATTGCATTTCCTGCTATTTTTGTTGTCTATTATATTAGAAATAAACCTGGCTAAATAAAAATATTAAAATAAACAAATTAAATTATTTTTATTTAGTATTGATTTAGTAGATAATTAGGATATTCTTTTTATTCTTGTAATTATAATTAATTTTAAAAATGATTAAATTTCTTATCCTTTCTATATTTATATTTTTTTTATATTTATTGTGTAAATTATTATATTTATAATATTTATTTTAATTAATTTTATATGTGGAGTAATATTAATAAATTAGATTTTTCTATTTCTTAAACTAAATTTAATAATTTGATGATAAATAAAAGTAAGTATTATTACTTTATATGTAGATAATTTAAAAACACTAGTGTAATAATTATAAAAATAATTTAAAAATGGGAATAAATAAAAAAAAAGAAATAAAAACACTATTCTATATTTTTCTTGTTATTTTTATTATTTGTTTTATTAAATAAAGTAGATGTATTTTTAAAAAATTTATTTTCTTTTTTAATTTCTTTTTTTTTTATTTTTATTTGATTGGATGGAGAAATTAATTTCTATATTATTATTTATAGTTTT
>JAJTUH010000020.1:0-39655 GCA_036971555.1 Drechslerella coelobrocha | reverse complement strand
TTTTTTTTTTTTTTTTATATTATTTTTATTTTATTTTTTAATATAAAGTTTTTGAAAATATTGGTAAGATAATTAAAATAGATTTAAAAAAAATCTATTTTCTTATTTGGATTGAAATAATGATTTTATTTTTATTTAATTATATTTTAATTATTTTGATTTTTGGTTGTATGTGATGATGATATTATAGGAGGGGTATGAAAAGATGATGTTATAAAAGGGATATAAAATAATATTATTATAAATGTTAAAATTTTTAATAATATTATTAAATTTTTTCTATATTTTTTTTTTAAATTGTTTTTATTTTTGTTAATTTATTAGCCAATTTGTTTAATAAATATTTATAATTTTATTTATTAAATTTAATTTTTTTATTAACTTTTGATAATTTATTATTATTTTTTAATTTATTTTTTATTATAAACTTTTTTTTTATAAATTTTACTTTAATAACTAGTTTTATTTTATTCTATCCTATTTTTAATTTTTAAAATTATTATTACCAAATTATATTTTTTAATAATAATGATAATACTTTCTTCTTTTTCTATAAGGAGATCTTTGGTGGTATGTTAATTTATAAAATTATAATTTAATAATAAAAAATACTTAATAATAAAACATTTTAATAATAAAATATGTTTTTCCTTAAATAAAATCAAGAAAGATTTAATTTTGATTAAATATTTAATATTATAATAGGGCATTAATTTTTTGTTTTATAGGTTGATTTTTTATTAATCTCAGCTTTTAAAAATTATTTTAATAATATTTATATTATATATGGATTAATATTTTTTAAAATAATAGGGATGTCCATTTTTTATATATTATATATAATAATTTATTAATATATGGTAGATAGCCTTATAATCCTATTAGTTAATTAATAAATAGATTTTTTTAGAGAAAATATCTAAAATGCATATATTTATTTTTTTAAAACAAAAAAATAATATTTTTAATAAAATATAATTAAAGATCATAATCTTATATTATATATATTATAAAATAAAGAAATATATTTTAACAATACATATAAATACTATATCTACTATATAGGGATAAAATATTTTTAAAACACCTATATCAACAATATATATATATCTTCTATAACCCCACCTATTTAATTCTATTTTATTTTATTTATATCCTATTTATTTTATTACATCCTATTCATTTTATTATATCCCACTTATTTTATCCATCTATAGGATTTCCTTCCTTAACATTACCTTTATCATATTGCCCCCCTTTTGTTGTAATAGTAAGGATTAAAAAAACATTTATATACATGTTTACAAAATTAAAAAAGTTATTGATAATTAAAACAACAATATTAATAATAGTAGGTAGACTAGTTATAAAATCATATAAATAGAAGCCAAACAATTAATAAAATAAATCTAAAATAATTATTATTTTATATATAATATAATATCTTTAATTTATAATTAAATAACTGCAATATTTATAGAGATCTATAAATATTAAAAATTAATAAATCTATTAATTCCCCACTTATTATTTAATAAATTGGTTAAAAAAATTATATTAGAAATAGCTTATAGAAATATAATAAAACCTTTAAATTCCAACCTATAACTTTAAAAACTATTTAAAAAGTTATAAAATATTTTATTACTAAAAAGTTTAAATATAAATTGTTTTGGAAAATTATAATTTTCTTTAATCACTAATTAAATCATTTTTCCAGTCTATAATAAATTCACCATCCACACTAAGCATATAATGTTAAAAATTAAAAATATCTATTTTTAATATTATATAATATAATTTTTTAAATTTGAAACCAATATTAAGTCTTGATTTATTTTTGTTTTCTTTTTTATTTAAATATTGGTATTTAAATAAGATTTCAGGAATTTAAAGAATAAAATTTAGAATTTATTTTAATTATATTTTTTATAATATATTTATAATATATAGATTTTGGGTTATAAATTAAAATAATTTATTTTAATCTAAAAATATATTTTTTATAATAAAAATAAATATATTATTTTATATATAATATTATAAGGAAATTATCAAAAAGTGAAAATTATATTATAAAAATGTTGTAAAAATGAATTAAAAGGGGTGTTATTTTACATATAAATATAATAAATTTGGTAAGATTTAAAATTACAACTTCTTAAAATAGTTAAATTTTTTTTCTTTTTCTCTTAATAAATAGTTTCTTAATAAATAATTTTTATCATCCAGAATAGTTTTTTGGTTCAATTCGGTTTTTAGATTTAAAAACCAAAAACCGAGATAAATAATATTTTTTTAAAAAAAACCGAACCAAACCGCCCCATGTTATTCTCTAATTAATATTAATTTTTTTGATTATATTTAAAAATAAAATTAATATTAGTAAACATTTAAAATTAAATAATAAATTTTAAAAAAAAATTTGTTTTTAATAATGATTAAAATTTTTTATTTAATTTTAAATTTTTTAAAAATAATTTTTTAATATTTATAATTTTATATTTAAGTTTTATAATTAATTAAATAACCATTTTTAAAAATAATAATATTTTTTATTATATAAATATAAATTATTAATTTTAATAATTTTTTCTATTTTTTAAAAATATCAAAAATTAATTTCTTAATAATAATAAAAATAAATATAATAAAATTATTATTAATTAATAATAGATTTCCTTTATTTTTCCAAATATTAAAAACAATTATAATGTCTATTTACTCAAATTATATAAATAAAAATATTTTTTTAATTAATTTTTTTTTTATTATAGATTTAATTTTGTTTATTTAATAAAAATCTATTTATTTATAATATAGTTGATAATATTTATTTTATATATTATAAAAGTTTTATTATTATTAATTAAATAAATAATAATTAATAATAAATCTAAAATATTATATAGTTTATTTAAATATTAGATAATAATATTATATTTTTTTTGGATTATATTAATATTAAAATAAATTTTGATAATTTTATAATTTATTTTTGGAATAATTTTTATAAAATATATATAATTTAATAATAAATATTAATAAAATTTTAATTTATATATTAATTTTATTTACTTTTAAACAATATTTTAACTTCAATTTTTGATTGGAAATGTCTATAAGTAGGGTTGAAATTTTAATAACTAATTTTTATTATAATTTTTATAAATTTAATAAATTAAAATATTAATTAATTATCTAGATTTTTTAAAAAATTTTTAATATTTTATATATAATTTTAAATAAATACTTATTTAATCATTTTATTTAAAAGCTATCATTAATAATATTATTATTAATATTAATTAATTCAAAAATTTTAATTTTATTAAATTTATTAATAATTTGGAATAGATTTAAATTTATAGCTAAATAATTTTAATAATTTTTAAATATTTAACAAAAGATTTAATAATATTTATAAATCCAATACTTTTTTCTTCTTTTATTATTATTATTATTGTTGTTATTATTATTATCATTGTTATTATTACCATCATTATTATTATCATTATTGCTATTATTATTGCTATTGCTATTGTTATTACTATTTCTATTTTTATTATTGTTATTTAAAAGCCCACCTAAAGGTTTAGTTATTAGATGGTAACTATTTTTATTTTTATTTTTATCTTTATTTTTATTTCTATTTCTATTATTATTTTCATTTTTATTATTATCATTTTTATTATTATTACCATCTTTATCCTTATTGTTATTATTATTATTGTTATTATCACCATCTTTATTACCATCTTTATTACTATCCCCATCTTTATTACTGTTATTTAAAGGTTTATTTAGAAATTTAGTTGTTAAACAATAATTATTATTATTTTTATTTTTATTTTTATTATTTTTATTATTTTCTTTTCTTTTTAATAAATAATCTAAAACTTTAAAAAATCTATTATTTAGAAAATCATAAATTAAATTTTAAAAATTTTATAAAAACTTTGGATTATTTATATATTTCTAAGGACATTATTAATAATAATTTATTTATATTAAAATTATCTATATATATTTTACTTTATATTAAAGTATAAATATTATAACAAAGATATTAATAATTTTATTAATTATTTTTAACAATATAATAATTGTTAATAAACAAAGAATATCTATTATATTAAAATTAAAATCTAATAAATTAAGAATAAATTCTAATTAATTTAATAAATTTAAATTTATAAATATATTAATATAATATTTAATATTTATTTTAAAATTCTAAAAATATAATTAAATACTTCTAAATTAACAAATTATTTTAATTTTAAAATTAAATATTAAATTCTTATTGTTAATAAATATTTTATATAAAATATTTAAATTTTATTTTTTATTTTAATTTATTAATTTTTAAGAAATTATATAAAATAATTAATAATAATAAAAATTATTTAAAATAAATATTAATAATATTTAAAATTTAAATTATAAAAAATAAATATTTAATAAAATTAAAAAAAAATAATTATATATTAAAGAAATATTATAATATTTTATAAATATATTTATATTATTTATATTAATTTTAGATATTTTTTAATTTTTATATAATACTTATAATTTACAAATAATTATATTTGATTATAAATATCTTTTTATTATCTTTATTTTTATAATTAATTATATTTTATTAAAATTTGAATAATTTTTTATAAAATTTATATGTTGATTATTTTAAATATATATAAAATTAAATTATAATGCCTAATATAGGTAATAATTATAATATAATCAATATTTTTTACAAATTTACTATTTATATAATATATTAATTTTAATTAAATTCTATTTTTATTATTTAGAAATAAAATTATATATATTAAAAAATATAGGAATTTAATTAATAATAAATTTTTAAAAAAGTTAAAAATTATTAAATAAAGTATTATAAACTTTAAGAATTTTATTTTTATTATAATATTTTTTTATAATTTATTATATTTTATAAATTATTAATAATTTTTTGTTGTTATTATATATTTAAATTTAAAATAATGAATATAGAATAATAATTTTCTAAAATTTTATTATATTTAATTAAATATTATTTCTATAATATATTTTATATAATATTTAGTTAGTAGAATAAATATAAAAAAACAAAATATTAAGAAAAGTATTTTTAATTTCTTAAAAAAAATTTATTAAATAATTATAATTATTTATTAATTGTTATTACTTTAAAAATATTAAATAATAAAAATTTTAAAATAATTAAAAAAAATTATCTAAATTTAAAAATCACCATTATTAAAAAATTATAAAAATTTTATATAAATTTATTAAAAATGTTATTTTAAAATTAAATTAAAACAAAATAAAGATAATAACTTTTTTAATAAAATTTATAATAATTCTTATATTTTATTTAAAAATTTTATAAATTATTGGTTAGTATAATGGTTTATAAACATTAAAACACCAAAATAAAAAAATTAATAATATTAAACTTGGTAAATATTTTTATTAAAATTTATTATAATATATAAAATATTTATTAAAATAATTAATATATATTAAAAATTTTATATATATATTTATATATAAATATAATTCTAAAAATTATTATATATATTTAGAAATTCATATAATAAATTAATAATAAAATATATAAATAATAAGATTATTAAGATTAAAAAAAGAGGTTTAAGTTTGATATTTATAATTTGGTAAGTAATATTTTTTAATTTTATAACTTTAATTTTTATTATTTATATTTTTAATATTATTTATTTTATAAATTTTTCTAAAAATAAAAAATTATAGTTGATGTATTTTATAATTAATAACTTATTTATTAATATTTATAATTAATTATTTATATATATTTAATTATTTTTTATTCTTTTATTGATCCCTTCCAAACATTAATATTTAAATAAACAATAAAAATTATAAATTAATATATAAATTTAAAATATACTTTTTAAAATTTTAAAATTATTAAATAAATATAAGTTGAATATTAAAGATTTATTTAATTTTAATATTAATATACTTTATATTAATAAATTAATTTGTTATTATATACTATATTTATACAACTAGATTATTGATTATATGGAATATGCAAAAATCTTCAATATTAATATATATTTATATTCTATATATAAAATAGATATTTAAAATTTAGAAAAATATTGTAAAAAAATATTAACCAAGAATTATTTTTTTTTATAAAACCTTAAAAAGCTAATTAATAAATGATAAAATAAATTGGAAAAAATTAAAAAATGTTTAAAATAAATTAAAATATAAAAAAAATAACTAAATACTATTAAATTTTTATTAATTAATAAATATTTAATCAAGCCTATTTTCAAAACCTAACTTTTTATATAGATTTTATTTTAATATTCTCTAATATATTCTTGATTAATTATATAATTTTTTATAAAAATATAAAAGGTTTATAAGCTTTAATTAAATTTAAATTAAATTTTTACTATATTTTAGTTTTTTAAAATTTTTAAAATTATATTTTTAAATTATTTAATAATAAAATAAGAAATTACAATAAACAAAAAAAATATTAATAATATATTTAATAATAACTTTTAAACAACTAATATCTACTAAATATCAATTATTTATAAAATTTCTTTATTATATTAGGTTATTTATTAAATTTTATTTATTAATACAATATTATAATTATACAAATAAAATAATTACAAAATATTTAAATAAATATTAAGAAGATTTTTATAATCTAAAAAATATATTTTCAGATTTTCAAAATATAATTATAAAAAAAAAAAAAGATTAAATTTTTATAAAAATTTTAATAAACATTTAAAATCAAATTCAAAATAAAAATATTTTTATAAAAATATTTTAAAAAATTAACAAAATCTTTAATATAAAAATAAAAACCCTAAACAATTTTAATATAATTAAAATACATTAATTAAATTATTATATAAATGCTATATATTAATTTAGATATTTAAATAAATAATCAATAAATATACCAAAACTTTAATACCAATTTCAAATTAAAAAAAATTATCAAATTTTATAAAAGATTTTTAAATTATAAATCCAAATATTATATTATATATATTAAACGATAATACTTTAAAAATTAAAAAAAAACTTAATTTTAATATTATCAATATTTAATTAATAAAAAAAGATATAAAATTTAATAATAATAATATATTAAATATTTAACAATTTTAAAAATATATTTTATATAACTATTAAAATTATTTTAATTTAAAAATTAAATAAACCATTTCAATAGTTGTTATCATCTATAAAATTCCAAATCTTATTAATAAATTTATAAAATATTTAAAGCCTTTTTATTTGAAACTATTAAAACTCATTATATATTAAATAATTAAAATTTAATAAACATTAATAATATTAATCTATTTCCTTACTAATTTTATAATTAATTATAAATTTTTATTAATAATTTCTAAAATTTTAATATAAAATCTTTTTATTATATTTATATTATAAGATTATTCTTTTTTAGAAATTAATTATTATAAAAAAAAAATTTCTTTTAAAAGATTATTAAACATTAGAAAGTTTTATATAAATATTTATTATCCAAAATTAATCTTATTTTTTAAATAAAAAATATTTATATAAATTGTAATTTTAATTTATTAATTATAATTAATGTTTTTTTAAAATTTAATAAAATTCAATATAATATTCATAGTTTTATTAAAATTTTCTGAGAATTTAACCTAAATTGAAAAATTATTTTTGTTAAATCAATAAATTTTGTAGTATATTTAATAATCTTTAATAAAAATAATATTTTTATTAATATATATATTAATTTATAAATTTATAATATATTATATATTTATATTAACAATACAAAACAATAATAAAAAGTTAATAAACAATTAATATTTAATAAAAGATTATTAAAATTAATAAAGAATAACCTTTACTTTAATTAATTTAGGTTAATAAAATTTTTATCAAATTTTTAATATTAAAAAGAAATTAATAGAATAAAATAAAAAAAGAAAAACTTTATTTTATTTTAAACAAAAATAAATTGATGTATTTTTTTTAAATTTATTATAATTTTTTAAATTTTCCAAATTTCATTGTTAGTCAAATTCTCCTTTAGCAGACATTAAGGATCTTCTATCTACTTTCTATTAACAAAATTAGAGAATGACATGGGTCGGTTTAAACCATAAACCGAACCGAACCATCCCGCCAAGGGGGAACTGGTTTAATTCGAATAATATAGCTTGGCGGGGCGAATCGGTTCGAATCAATTCAGTTTTTTACATACAATTATATAAAATAATTAAAATAATTAAAAATAATTAAAAATAATTAAAAAATAATTAAAAAATAATTAAAAAATAATTAAAAAATAATTAAAAAATAATTAAATTTAGTGTGGGAGTTCTTGAAACAGACTAAAAACGCCAAACCTCTCTTATTTTAATTATAATAAAATGGTTGTAGAGTGGTTGTGCTAAGTGAGAGTGGTACTAACCGCTTTTATAAAAAAATACGAAATCTCGCTTAATTTTTTTTTATATTTTTTTATATTTTTATTCAAAATATTTTTTAAAAAACCAAAAATTCAAAACCATTAAAAATTAAATAAATTATAATTAATTTAATATTAATAATAAAAAATAATAAAAAATATAATTAAATTATTTAAATAAATCTCTATATAATTATATATTTTTTAATTTTTTTAATTAAGATTTGGGCGACTTCTATTTATAGAAATCTTGGCGGTTTCTTGGCGGTTGGTTTTTATATTATTAAATGGTTTTTTAGGTCGGTTCGGTTTTTCATTTTATAAACCAAAAACCATGATGGATAATATTTTTTTGGGAGAAACCGAACCAAACCGCCCCATGTCATTCACTAAACAAAATATCTCCAAAGACACAAGCAATATATAAAAATTTTCAATCTAATGGTTTTTTTTTTTTAAAAGATTTTAAAATATTAATAAGTAAATTATAAATAATTAATAAGTTTCTTTTTAAACCTAATATAAAAAAAAAAATATTAATAAAAATATTAAAAGAAAAAAAAAGTTTATTCAAATTTTTATTTTTTTAGGAAATGGCATTAGACATTTAATATAATATTGGAGATATTGTTAAAATATAGATTTTATTTAATATTATAGATATAGAATTTAATATAATAAAGCAAATATTATAAATTTTAATCTTTATTAAATTTAAAATATTTTCCCAATTTTATTGAAAATATTAAAAAAAATTTTTAATTGTGGACTTCAAATATAAAATTGTTGAAAATAATAAATTAATTTATTTATGATTTAATATCCTTATTAATATTTAGTTATCGGATTTTATTAATTTAATAGGAGAAAAACATAAAGAAATATTGTTAGTATTTAATATAAAATCTTTAATAATTATTGTTAATATAAAAAAAGTATTATTATAATTTATAGAATTAAATACCCTTTTTTAAACAAAAGATTATTAATATTAATATAAAATAATTTATTTCATTTAGGTTATTTTTTTTTTTTTTTTTATTAAATAATATAAACTTTTTGGAATTTGATATAAGTTTTGATCTAGAGAATAATTTTAATTATAAAAAAAGTATATATAATTATTTAATAATAGATAAATAAATATTTTTTAAAAAAATAAAATAAAATATATTTAAATAATAATTTAATAATAAGATTTGGTTAAATTTTAATAAAATTAATATATATGTTAAATATCTAATTATAACTATATTATTTTTAAACCTAGTTGATTAGATTAGTTTTATTTTTTAAATTATAAAATTCTATTTTAATTAAATATTAATAATTTAGAATTTAATTTTAATGTTAAATTTATATTGATAATTTATAAATATATATTATAAAATTTACTAAAAATCTAATAATAAATATTTATAATTTTTTAAACTTTAATATTAAAAATTAAACTATTTATATTAAAGTTTTTTGGAATCTAATTCTTTATATTTTATAAACTTTAAAATAATCTAGTTTGTAATAAATAAATATAAATATTATAAAATGTTAAATATTTATTAATAATTATTTAAAAATATTTTTTATATATTTAATAATTATAAAAATTTTAATATTTTTATATTAGAATTTTAAGAAAGATTTTAAATTTCAAATTTAAAATTTATTAAATAAATTAAATTTTATTATAATAATATAAATAATAAATTATATTTAAATTTACTTAAAAAAATTAAATACTAATTTAATAAATTATAGAATTATAAGAAGAATAGTAAATATTTATAATAAAATTCCAAATATTTTATATTTGCTATTTATGTTAATATTAATAACAAATAACATTTTTTAATAATTTATTATAAAATATATAATATGTTGGATGTTTTAATGAGATTTTGGCAATTTATTAATGTTTAATATAATATTAAATTAATAAAATAATATATAATAATTATAATATTATTATCTCACAAGATCTTATTCTTATAATTAAAAAAGAAAAACAAAATTTTATAAATATTTTTATAATATTATAATATTTTTATAATATTATAATATTTTTATAATATTATAATATTTTTCTTTATTATATATTAAATATTGAATGTCTATTAAAATTCCCAGAATATTATATTAATAAAGTTTAATAAATAGTAATATATAATATAAATTATTTTATTTATTTAAAAATTAATTAAATATTAAATATTAAGTATCAATTGCTAAATATTATACTTCATTCTCCATTATTTTAAATTATTTTAATACTTAATTTAATATATTATTATTAAAAATATATAATTTATAATTTTATCATTTTTAATTAGAAAAAGTTTTTGAATAATTATATTAACCATACTCTATCAAACACTATACATTTATAATATTATTTTAAAAATGTGTTATAATTGAACCTCACAAGGACACCTAAGGTTAAAAGACCTTGCTGCCCTTATAATCATCCAAAGGCAGTGAGGGCAACATAATTTTTTACTGATGTTATACTAGATTACTTAAATTACTTTTCTTTTTTTTAAAGTATTTTTAATTTCAAATTTCAAATTTTAATAAAAAAAAATATTATAAATTTTTATCTTTTATTTCTAATTAATTTTCTTTTTCTTTTTTTTTTTTTATTTCTTTTTTTGGTTTTTGTAATAAATCATTAATATTAATATCTATAAATTTTTATTAATTATTTTTCCAATTTAAATTTTATTTATCATCCAGATTAATTTTTTTTCTACATTATCCTATATATTTTTTATATTTAAATTTATAATAATAAATATTATTATAAATATTATATATTTATTTATATAATTTCTTCTTTTATTTTAAAATTTCTTTATATTTCCAATTACAATAATCCAATTTTTAATATAATTTTTGTAAAAATTAAATTAATCATTACTAAATAAGTATTCTGGTTTTTGGTTATAACAGATTTTATATTTTTAATTATTTAACAATATTATTTTTATATTATAGGTAATAGCATTTTATTTATTATAAATATTGTTAATTAAATTTTTTATATAAAATTAATAAGTGTTCTAATAATATGCAAATATTTTTCTATATATTTTATATATAATATTATAAATAATTTTTTAATATAATTTGAAAAAGGTAAATTTATATTATTTAATATATTTCTATCTAATGCTTTTATATTTTTTTTTTAATCTATATTTTATATATAATTTAATATGTGTTATACAATATAAAAAACATCTTTCTTCTGTTATTTAATTATATTTATAATATATATATTTATTAATTTAATAAAGGATATTATATTATTCAATAAAATTTATATATAAAAATGGTTTATAAGTAAATTTAGATCAAATTTTACTTTTCTATTCTTATATTAAACAATAATATCTTTTACATTTAATTAAAAATTTATATTTATATTTTTTTTGAAAGAAGTTCCTTCTAATCTTACAATTTAATTAATATAATTATAATCATAATAAACTAAATATTTTGGATAATTTTTTTTTGATTATATCAAATTTTTCCTTTTTAAAGTCTTCAAAATATTTTTGTTTTTTATATAATTATGTTTAAACATTTTAAGCTCTAAAATTTATTCTACATTTTATAATTATTTATAAATCATTTAAATCTATTATTCTTTTTATAATTAAAAGGTTTATTATAATTATTTATTTAAATTTCTTTTGAAAAAGATATATATTTTTGGTGAAAGATTATATTTAATTTATTTATATTCTTTATAAATTATATTATATTAAAATTTTATAATTAAAATTTTAAAATTTAAAATAATTTATTTTGGATATTTTAGTTTTATTGTATTTGTTTTTTTAGTTATCAATAATATTTAATTATATATCCTAGTTTATTATAATTATAATAAAGAGGTTTATTTAATTTATTAGATTTTAATGGATTTATATTACAAATATTATTAAAATTTATTAGTGAATGACATGGGGCGGTTTGGTTCGGTTTCTCCCAAAAAAATATTATCCATCATGGTTTTTGGTTTATAAAATGAAAAACCGAACCGACCCAAAAAACCATTTAACAATATAAAAACCAACCGCCAAGAAACCGCCAAGATTTCTATAAATAGAAGTCGCCCAAATCTTAATTAAAAAAATTAAAAAAAATATAATTATATAGAGATTTATTTAAATAATTTAATTTTATTTTTTATTATTAATATTAAATTAATTATATTTTATTTAATTTTTAATGGTTTTGAATTTTTGGTTTTTTAAAAAATATTTTGAATAAAAATATAAAAAAATATAAAAAAAAATTAAGCGAGATTTCGTATTTTTTTATAAAAGCGGTTAGTACCACTCTCGCTTAGCACAACCACTCTACAACCACTCTATTATAATTAAAATAAGAGAGGTTTGGCGTTTTTAGCGTGTTTCAAGAACTCCCACACTTAATTTAATTATTTTTTAATTATTTTATATATAATTGTATGTAAAAAACTGAGTTGATTCGAACCGATTCGCCCCGCCAAGATTCGAAACCGCCCCGAACCATACCCAAACTTGGCGTAATGGTTCGGTTCGGTTTATGGTTTAAACCGACCCATGTCATTCTCTAAAATTTATTAATTTAAATTTATATATTTAATTTAGAATATTTCTTTAAGATTTATTTTGTTAATTATTATAAAATAATCCATAATTATTTTTTTATTTTAAATTAGATCAATTATTATTTCCTAAATTCCTATTTCTTTAAAAATGATTTTTGTTTTATTAAAAATTATTGTTGTTACAATTTCCTTAAAAAAAATTGTTTTTTTCTTTTTAAATCTTAATATATTATATTATTAAATCTAATAATAAAATTTTATATTTTATAATAAATCAAATTCTTATTGATTATTTTTTGCTTCATAATTCTGGTTTTAAAATTAAATTAAATTTTTTTTTAAATTCGATAAAAAAATTATTTATTATTATATTATATTAATAATATATATTAATCAAAATATTAGAAAAAGATTTTAATAGATTTAATCTATTTAAATATATTTAATTTAATTAAAATTTTAAAAACCTTATTCTTATATCCATATTTTTATTTAAAAAATTTAATAAATTTATTATGATTTAAAAAGATTTTTTTAATTTTTAAAATATTATCAAAAATTCTTATTTTCTTATATTTATTATATTATTTAATATAAACAAAATAAATATAAAAAACAATATTTTCAAAATATATATTAATAAAAATAATTTTATATTTTTTAATAAAAAATTATGCTTTATAAAAAAAAAAGTAAATATTTAATTAATTAAGAAATTAATTAAGTTTTTTTAATTGTTTTCTATAATATATTAAATCTCTAATATATAATACCTTATATATTTCTTCAAAATATTAAAACTTATTTTTGTTAATATTTACAAATTGTCTTTTTAAATTAAATAGTGATAAAGATAATTAATTATTAAAATTATATCAAAAATTTATTATTCTAATTTTTTAGATTAATATAATTAAAGATTTTACTAGATTTTTTTTTATGTTAATATTATAATTTTTTGTGATAAACATATTAAATAACTATTATATTTTTTTAAAAATTTAATTAATTTTATTTAAACTAATTTTATTTTTTATTTTAATATTTTTAATAATTTGTTGTTTTTATAAAATTTCATATTGTATTTTTATTAAATTAATAATATTTTTTTTAGGTTTTATCTAAATTAAAACATTAATTATTAATATATTTTAATATATTCTAACATTATTTTTTATGTTTAAATAATAAATTATTAATTTAAATTTAAATAATATTTTTTTTTATATATTAATATATTTAATATAAAATTTTGTTTATATAATAACTATTATTACCTTATTTTTATTAAAATAGAAATTATTAAGGAATTAAATAGAAATTTTGTTTTTATTATTTATTATTTTATTATTTTTATATTTAGTGTTGGAATTTAAATTTTTAATAAATAATTATTAATTTTTAATAATATTATTATTAAAATATTTAATAGATTTTTTAAATATATATAATAATTTTTTATTAAATTAAAAAAAGATTAATTAAAATATTATACCTATATCTATACTTATTATTTTAATAAATCTAAATAAAATTATTTATTATAATTATTTTAATAATTTAAGTATTTAGGTTTTAATTAAAAAATATATATATCTTTATATAATAAATAAATTATTTTAGTAAAAATATAATAATAATAATAAATAAATTGGTATTGTTTTTAAGTTGATTGATGAACTTTTAAAAAGTAATTTATTTGTTAAAAAAATTTAATTATCTAAATATATAGAATTTTTTATATATAAGATATTATTAAATACTAAATAGTTGGTGTTTATCAATAAATATCAGATGTTAAATAATTGGTAACTAGTATTGTTAGATGTTAAGTTATTAATGGTCTAAATTTAATAAACATCAACAAATAGATGTACAAACTTTTATATAAGTAAAATATAAATATTATAATATATAAAATTGAAGGGTTGATATTTAAATAATTGATGCTAATGTCTATTAGGTCTTGCTAGTATTTAGATAACTGTTCTGACTGGTGTGTCTGTAACAAATAAATATTAATATTAGTTATTTAAATACCAACCCCCAATTTTATATATTATAATATTTATATTTTATTTATATAAAAATTAATATATCTATTTATTAACATTTACTAAATTTAAATTATTAATAATTTAATATTTAATAATACCAACTACCAACTATTTAATATCTAACATTTATTAATAAACACCAACTACATCAACAAAAAAAAAGTGGCCACCAAAGGACACACATACAATTATTAGAGGATGTAAGAATTTATAAAAAACAATATATGGGTATTTGAGATCATTCCTATTTGTATTATAATTATCTTCTTTATATTGTATAGAAGAAGTTTATGTATTATTCCCATTTTATTAAAATTATTTTCTCAACTTATTATTTATTTTTTTTTTTTATTTATTTATTTGTTTATTAAATTAAAAACCCAATTATAAAAAAAAAATATAAATTGTTTTAAATTTTTTTTTAAACTATATTTAAATTTATTCACCTTCCNTTTTTTTTTATTTAAAAAAATTTAGAGTTTTTTTTTTTTCTTTATTTTAATTTTTATAATTATAATAATCTTTAAATTCTTTATATAAATTTTCTTATAAATCCTATTTATTAATAAATAAATTAATTAATTATTATATAATTTCTATATAAAATCTCTTTTTTATTTTTATTTTTAAAAATCTATGCTAATTTATATTATTTTATAAATTTAATATTAATATATATATTAACACTAGAATTTAAATTAAAAAAAATAAAAAATCTTTTAAATAATTCTAAATTTTTTAAAAAAGGCATAAATTATTTTAAATTATTATTATAATAAATTAGGATAATTTGTACCCCTTTTTTGCATTAAGTTTTTATAAAGTTGAATAAAGTGGAATTTTCTAAAGATTGTATTATAATATACCTTTACAAAAACACCCAAAATTAGAAAGCCTCACTGCCCTCATAATCATCGAAGGGCAGTAAAAGCAACAAAATTTCTTGCTGATGTATTTAGTATTTAATAATATTTTATATATAAAAAGATTTTATATATTTAAATAATTAAATTCCTTTAATAAATAAATTACCTTTAAAAACTCATCAATTAACTTATAAACAATACCAATCTATTAATTATTATTACACTCTTATAAAAACAATCTATTTATTATATAAAAATATATACACTTTCTAGTTAAAGCCTAAGTACTTAGGTTATTAAAACAATCATAATAGATAGCTTTACTTGGATTTATTGAAATAGTGGGTCTGGGTACAGGTGTAACATATATACACTTCCTAACTAAAGCTTGAATATTTAGATTGTTGAGATAATCATAGTGAATAGCTCTACTTGGATCTATTAAAGCAATAGGTCTGGGTATAGGTGTAACATTTATATTATATATAATAGAATTTGTATTAAAAATATTTGTAAGCGGTATGCGCACAAGGCCTGCCTTAAGGGTAGATAATTATTTATATAATATATATTTATTTATTGTATAATTAATTATTTTATATGTTAATAAATATATATAATATGTTTGTAAATATATTTTATATATTATTAATATTAATAATTTATAAATTATTATTATTTTATTGAATGAATAATTATATTTATTTTATTATATGTGTATAAAACTATTTTTTATATATTTTATAAATAACCTTTAAAATATATTATATATATTATTATTATATTTTATAATAAATTATATTAATTAATTAATTATATGTTATTTATATGTAGATATGTTGATTTAAAATATATTAAAATTTATTGAAAATAAATATAATTATTATGTATGGTATGTTATTATAAATTTTTTAAAAATATAATTAAAATATAATTATATTTTTAATAAATTTATTAATGAATTTCTTATTATTGAATTGGGTATATTAATTATTGAATATAAAATAGTTATATTAGAGATAATTATAATTATTTTAGAAAGTGGTATGGTAAAATTTATTTTAATTTGTAGAATAATAATTTATTTATTGATAATTAAAGTAGGTATTATATTTTTAAATATAATTGAAGTTAATATTATATATTTTATAGTAATATAATTATTGCTTTTTAATAAAAAAATCCTTAATAATATTATATTTTTGTTGTAGAAATATTAGATTATAGTTTTTAATTATATAAATTAACTAATTTATATATTAATATATAAAAATATATAAGGTAGTTTATTAAATTTAATATTATATAAAATTATAAAAATTATTTGTATATGTTATAAATTAGATAATAATGTAATAATATATGTTTTAAAAATTAAAATATATAATTTCTTATTGAAAAATAAATGTTTTCTATATAATAATATATAATATTATTTTAAAAATATTAATAATATTATTAAAAAATAAGATTTTATAATTTCTAATATGTTTGATAATAATTTATTTATTATTTTAATTTTAAATATTTTTCTATAAGTAATATATAATATTATATTATTTTATATATATTTATTTATTATAATTATAAATATAGATTTAATAAAAAATACTTTTTTATAATTAAAAAAATAGATGTTTAAAAATTTTTTTATTAAAAAAAATGTTATAAAAGCAAAAGCTATTTTATAAAAATTAAATAATAAAAATAATAAAATTCAACTTATAGTAATAATAGTTGTGTAATATTTATTATTTATTATAATATTTTTTTTTAAAAATAATATAAATAAAATTAAAAAATATATATTTAATAAATGTATGAATATAATTATAAAATAAAATAAAAATAATAAATAAAAAAATTTTTATATAATTGAAAAATTTATTAGTGATAATATAAATTTTTTATTATAAAAAAAACTTTTTTAATATATGAATTATAAAAAAAATAAATATATGAATATAATATATTATATTTTATATTTTAAATTTAAATTATTAATTAGATTTTAATTAAAATTTAAAATTTATATTTATATGTTTATTTATAAATATTATACTTTTATAATTATATATAAAATATTAATTATATATAGTATATATTTATTTATAAATAGTGTGGTATATAAATTTTGAAATAAGTGATTGAATTTATAAAAATTATAATATATTTATTTAAAATATATATATAGATTTTATATTTTTATATATAGTTAAGCTGAGTGATAACTTAATTATAAAAATATTAAAATATAATATAATTTAAATTAAAATATTTATATGTTATTTGTATATATATAATGTTTTGTATATTTTAAATATAGTTATTAATTTATATTTGGTGAACAAATTAATTATATATTTAATTAATATATATTTTATATTTAATAATAATATATTTAAAAAAAAAAAATTTATTATTGTAAAATTTATATGTAATAAAATAATAAAATTGTTTAAATTAAATAATATAATAAAATTGTTATATTTTGATAGGCTCTCCTATCAAATATGTTTCACTTTTTATGTTTGATTTTTAATCTAAGATACTTAAGTTTTTAGATTAGGAAGTATATATGTTGTAAAATATTAAAAATTATTAATAGAATATATAATAATAATAAGATTTAATAATAAAAAGATTAAATTATATTTGAGTTGATTAATAAAAAATTAATATTTCATTAATCTTAATGATAGTCTTATATATATAATAATGCTTTATATAATAGATAGTGATTATATTGCTTATGTATTTGCATATATAAATAATATAAGTATGTGAATGTTCAATTTATAAATGTTTACATATTTATAAAGATTTAAAATATAAGTATATTATATAATAAATATTATATAATAAGGTTTGGAAATAAGTAGTTTAACTTATAAATAAACATTATTTGTGTTATAATTGAAATTAGAGAAAATATAATATATAGGATTAGGAATAATATAATATAAAATAAGGTATAGGGAATTATATTGTTAAAATTGTAGGTTTGTAATATTATTTATTTTTTTTAAGGTTAAGGTTTATATGGTTTTTGATTTTATGTAGAGTGGGTATAGGGTGTAAATATAAGTGAGGTGAAGATTAATTTTTTATATAAAAAGATAATATTATATAAAGAATTTTTATATTAATTATAATTTTATATAAAATAATTTTAAATATAAAATTAAATAATTATATTGGAGTTGTATTTATATAGATTGAGTTTATTTTATAATAAAAATATTTTTATAAATAATAAATAATATAAGTGAGAAATATATAAAAAAGTAATAATTAAAATTAAAATAAAAATTAAATTTAAATTTGAAATAATTATAATATAATATATTTAATTAATTAAATATTTATTAAATAAATGAAACAAAAATCAAAATAAATTTTTTATTAATATTAAAATGTTTAGGTTGATTGAATTAAAAGATTTAATATTCTTATATTTATTCTATATAAGTATTGTATTTGAAATAATTATTTTTGTATTATAATGTTAAAAAACATTAATTGTTTTATTTATATTTAGAATAGATAATATAATTATTTAATTAATTTTTATAGGTATTTTTTTTAATGTTAAACATAAATCTAATTAATAATTTATAATAAAACAGCTAAATTATTAAATTGATAAAAAAAAAAAAAAATTAAAAAATTTAAAAAAAAAATAAATAATTGTTTAATAAAAAATTATATAATTTTAAATAAAAATTATTTAAAAACAGAAAGAACTTTGTTAGTTTAAAATAAAATATATAAAGATGATTATTTATAAAAGGAATTTATTAAAATAATTAATAAAAAAAAACAAAATTAATTTGGTTGAGTTTTATAATAATAAAAATGTAATTATTATTAAAAAGAAGATGGAAAAAATTTGTTAAAAATTATTTAATAATTTTATATTAATTTAATAAAATTAAATTTATTTTTTTAATTATTTATATTTTTATTTTATAAATTATAATATAAATTTTTGATTAAAATAAATTTAAATAATTTTTAAGAATATATTATTTTTTAATATTTAAAAGTTATTTTATAATCCATAAAATAATAATTATTTAATAAGGTATTTATTTTTTTTGTTAGATTTATTAAAGATTTTTTTGAATTTATATTTAATATAATTTTTAAATTTTAGTTTTTTGTTATTGAGGTTTTTTTTTAAATTTTTTAAGATTGATTTTAAAAATAAAATGTAAAAAAATCAATAAATATATATAAATCTTAATATTTTAAATTTAAAAATATTGTTGTTAAATTTTTTTATAATTATAAAAAATCTATATTTTTAATAATCAAATTTTTTGTTAGGTTGTTTTTTGTATTTAATATATTTAATAAATAAATATATTTTATTTTTTTTTTTTAAAAATAATATTTCTATTTTTTTCTAATTATAATAATATAATATATATTTAATTATAAATTAAAAATCTTTTTTAAAATTATTATAAAATTTTTTCATATTTTAAATATATTTATCTATTTTCGGAATTATTTTCTTAAATATTAAAAATAATAATATTGTTGTAGGGTTCTATTTTTTAAACATTTTATATAATATATGCTTAATGGTTAAATATTTTAATATGTTATATATAAATTTAAAATTAGATAATAATTTAACCCAATTATTTTAAATTATGTTTAAAAAATTATATAATTATATTTTAATTATTTAAATAATTTATTTAATAAATTTATTTGTTTGGATATATTTTTTATTAATAATATTAAATTTGATTTTAATTTAGGTTTTAATTAAATTTCAAAATTTATTAGAAAATAAAATGTTTTTATTATAAATATGTTTAATGTATAAATTATATTAATTAAATATTTATTTAAAATATATTTGCTTAAATTTTTAAATAATTTATTTAAAATTTTATAATTTAAGTATTATTATTTTACTAAATTTGTAAACAATGATTAAGATTTTATTATAAATTATATTTATAAAAGAATTTTTTAAATAAAATATTCCTTAAATAAAATTATAAATAATAATTTAAAAAAATCTAATTAATACATTATAAAGTTGTAGTTTTCCATAAAATAAATATTAATTAAATTTATTTTTATAATATATATTATAAATTTTAATATATTGTTTAATATTTTGTTATATTTTGGGTTAGTAATAATCTTTAATTAAAATTTTTATATTTGTTTAATTTTTAAGTGTTTGTGGTTTAATATATTATAATATTATTTTATAAATTATTATTAAAAATTTTTTATAAAAATATAAAAAAGATTTTAAAATAATATAATTTTATTTTTAATAATAAAATATAAAAATATATTATTAATATTTAAAAAAATTTGTTTAGTTATAGAATATTATTAGTAATTATTTTTTAATTCTTAAATAAATTTATTATAAAATATATAAATAATTTTGTTGAGATTTATATTAATAATAATAATTGTATAAAATTTTTTTTTAAAAATTGTTTTTTGATTTAATTGTATTTTTTTTATTAAATTAAATTTTTTATTAAAAATATTGGTTCTTGAGTTTTTTTTTTTTTTATAATATATAATTTTTATTTTATATTTATTAAAAAATTTTTATTATTATATTTATCATCAACTAAATATTTTGATAATAAAAAAGAATATAAAATTCTTATAATCAAAATATATTATAAAAAATTCTTTAGTTTATAAATATATTTTTTATATTTAATATATTTTGATAATAACCATAAATTTTTTGTTATAAATAAGGTATTTAAATTTTATTATATTAAATTTATAAAATAAATAAACAATAGGATATTATTCTTTATCAAAATATAGTTAATATAAGTAAGTTTTTAAAATTATATTTAAAATATTTATTTTAATTTTTATAAATAAATTAAGATTATATAATTTAAATATAAATATAAATAAGAATAATTTTTTAAATATTTTAAAGATTTTCTTTTGATTAAGGATTATATTAAATTTGATTTCTATTTTAATAAATTCTAATAAAATAATTAACATATAATTATATTTTTTAATAAAATATCAATAATAATTATATAATTTTAAAAAGATTTAAATATCTTTAACATTCTTAAACTTAAATTATTTTTAAATAACATCAATTTTCTTAAAATCTATTTTGATTTTATTAATTATAATAATAATTTTTAAAAATTTGTATTTAATAATTTTAAATTCCGTTTTTTTAAGTTTAATTTTAAAATTATATTTATCAAAAACTTCAAATATTTGTATAATATATCATCAATATTCTTTAAAATCTTTATTATAAATTAATATATCATCAAAATAAACAATATAAATTTTATCAATATAATTTTATAAAACATAATTTATAAAAATTTAAAAAAATACTAATATATTAATCAATTTAAAAAATATAACTATATATTTGAAAAATCTATATTAATATTTAAAAACAATTTTCCAAATATTTTTAAATAATATTTAAATATTGTAATAAACAGTGATAATATTTAATTTAATAAATTACTTTATTTTTTATAAATAATTGAAAAATTTATTAATTTATAATATTCCATTATAATTTTTAGTAATTATATTATTGAGGTTTTTATAATCTATATATATTTATAATTTATTATTTTTTTTTAATACAAATAAAATAAAATATTTAATTAATAATTATAAAAATCAAATATATTCTTTTCTAAAATTTTCTTCAATATATTTTTTGAAGGCTTTAAATTCTTTTTATATACATACATATATAAATATAAACTTAAACATTATTTTTATTTTAAATAATATTTTATGTGTAAATTTATTGATTTCAAATAAAACTTAATCATCAAATAATTTTTTAAATATTTTAATTTAATTTAAAATTTATTTGGTTATTTTAATAACAATAATCTAAATTAATTCTTTAATATAAATAATAATTTTTTTAAAAATATAAACTTTAAATTATAATCAATAATTAATTTTTTTAATAAAAAAATATTAAATTTATTATAAATATACTTCTTTTCCATAATCATTAATTTTTTTAAAATTTCTAAACGTTTAAATATAATTATATCAAAAGAATTAGATTTCTTAAAATTTAAAACTAATATCTAAATCATAATTTTATAGTTAATTATATCTTAAAATAAAATCATTATATTTGAGATTAAAAATATCAACTATTCATCATTTAAAATAATTATTAATAATAAAAATAATTTTAATTTCATAACAAATTATTCCAAAAAAATTTCTTTTAAAAACAACTACATTATAATAAATTGTTTTAAAAATCTTAATTAAATTATATTTAATAATATATTTTTTTAAAATATAAATAATTTTTATATTGTTATCTATAAAAATTTTAATAAGATTTTTATTAATAATACAAAATATATAGTAATGTTATTTTTCAATTCAATTAAAAATTTTATCAAATTTTTTTTTAATAAAACTGGAATTGGACCATTTAGTATATATTAAAATCCAAAATTATCTTAATTTAAACTTTTGTTAAAAATAATCTTATATTATATTAAAGAAAATAAATAAGTGTTATAAATATTACATAATTTTTTATTATATTTAATAGATTAGATTAATTTAATATAAAATTTTTATATATATTATTATTAATAATTCTTAAAATAAAATTTTTTAAAACAAAATAAATAAAATTTTTTATATTCTAATAATAATAACATTTTTTAATAAAATATTTTAATAATTTTAATCCATTTTTGGACATAAATAATATAAATTATTAAAAATCCATTATAAAAGGTATAATTAAAAAATACATTCTTACAAAAATAACATTTTTTATATTTCATAATATCAGGTTTAATAATAATAATATTAAAAAGTATTAATTTTTTTTAAATATTTATATTATAAATAAAAAAATAGTAATAATTGAAATTTTTTATATATTTATATTTATAAAAGTCAATTATAGTATAGTAGATGAAAATTTAATATAATTTATATTTATTTTATTTTTTTTATTGTATATAATTATATTTTAGGTTTGGGATGTTATCACTACAACTATTGTAAAATTAATTAATTAAAATAAATTAATAGATTCCACAAAATTTATATCAATATATTCTGTAAAATTAGGTGTATTTATTTATAAATTTAAATTTAAATTTTTTATTAATAAAATTTATAATTCCAATATAAATTTCTATTAAAATAATTAATTGATATTAATATTAATTTTTTTAATATAAATATTAAAATTAATATAATTCTATGATTATAAAATCAAGTTTAATATACATTTCTTTATATATAATTTATAATTATCAAATTAATTCTTAATATTAAAAATTCAATTAAATAATAAAATTAAAAATTTGATAATCATAAAAAATTATTCATGATAATCAAAATTTTTTTAATAAATAATTTTATTATAAATTTCCAAAAAAATTATAAATATATTATAAATATTTTTTAAAAATTAAATATTTTTTAAAAATTAAATATTTTTTAAAAATTAAATATTTTTAAATTTAATTATATTTATTTTAAATAAATAAATTAAAAAAACAAATAATTTAAAATTCTAAATTTAAGTTTTTTAATATATTTTGGTTAAAATTTATAATTTCATCGAGGATTTTTTAAAAATAATCAAATTATTTAAATATTTTATAATCTTAATTATTTAATTCAATAAATATTTTTTTATAAAAAAAATTAATAAAAATATTATATTATTAAATTATTCAAATAATTTCCTAAATCCTTTACATAATAATTTTAAAAAAATTAGATTAATAAATAATAATATTAAAATTTCTATTAAAATTTTATTAAAACTCTAAATTTTCAAATTTAAAATATTCATCATATTTTTATTATATTCCTTATCATATTTTTAATTATATTCTTTGTTATATTGTTTTTATAATATTTTATTATTAATAAGTTAAATATATCTTTGTTATTAGTTTTATAACTTTTAATTAATACAAACACAAGTTATATATTTTTTTTATTTATAATTAAAGTAAATAGATTTGTTAAATTTCTAAAGTTTATTGTATTATTAATTTTATTAATTTTAAATAATTTCTAATTCTATAAAAGTAGGGTTGTATATAATATATAAATTTTAATTTTAGTTAATACTTCTTTATTGATTCTAAAAACATTAATAATTTAAATTAAAAAATTAATTATTATTATTTAAATTTATAGATTTATTTTGTAAATTCAAAAATTAAAATTAATTGCAATTAAAATTATTGTTTTATTTAAATCGAATAATATTAATTTTGTTATTTTTATAAAAATTATCATCAAATTTTATAATAAGAAATTA
The DNA here is from genome assembly GCA_036971555.1 of Drechslerella coelobrocha. Lineage (NCBI taxonomy): Eukaryota > Fungi > Ascomycota > Orbiliomycetes > Orbiliales > Orbiliaceae > Drechslerella > Drechslerella coelobrocha. Next base: position 14,292 of record JAJTUH010000020.1, on the reverse strand, counting down.
CATTTTTTTATAAATCATTTATTTATTCAAGATTTTAATTTCTATAACTTTTTATCTCCATTAAAGTTTAAATCTTTCTTTAACATAATAAAACAATTAATTATTATTATATTTGATAAAGGAAACATATTAGTCAATTTATTAAAAATATTTTCAAACAAATCCTATTTAACATAACACATAGAACTTATATAAAATTTCTTCTAATTTGTTTTTATAACCACAAATCTGTTAAAAAAATAAAATAAATTCAAATCATATAATAAATATTATAATAATTTCAAAAATATCTTATCATCATTATCAAAAGATGCTTTCTTTGTATTTCTTGTAGTAAATATTGTAGATATTAAAAATAATTCTTTCTAAAAAAAATCCAATATATCAGATCTTACACTTATCACTAAAAAAACTAGTTAAATAAAAATAAAAGATATTATTCAATTATCTAATAAATTAATCAAATTTACCAAATAATCCATCAAATCTAATAAAATCAGTAAATTTTATTATTTTATTATTTTAATATTTTCCAATTAATAATCTATTATCTAAATTAAAAATATAATAATTATTATCAATATTATTATTATCACTATCATCACTAAAATCCTTGTTAAAATCCTCAAAATCTAATTCAGATTGTCATACACATCATTTACCTTTCTTATTTTTAAAAATATATTTAGATTAATATAAGCCAGTTCATTTAGTTTTTCTAATATATCCAACACAATTAATCTCTACAAATTATTCTTTGTTCATTAAAACATCTAGATCATATTCATTAACTTCATATATTTAAATCTAGGTTTAGACATAAATAAATATTTCAATATATTATAAAATTTAAATAACTTTTTTAAAATTCTGTAAATATCTATTATCATCCAGGAATAAAATTTTATATTCTAATTTATTAATAGTTTCTAAAAGAATAGATTTATCATTAACTTAAATACTAAAATTAATGTAAAGTTTATTATTTTTCCAAAAAAAATCATTTTCTTCATTAAATAATTCTATAATTAATTTGAACTCAAGAAAGATAAATACTTTTTTTAATTGTTTTTATAAATACTAAATAATTTAATTAACTTAATCAAAAATATTTAAAATTTTTAATAAAAATACATTATAAAAAAATATATAATCTTCTTCTTTATCTATTATTTTATATTTCAATATAATATAGTTTTTAAGATTAAATTTATTTATCAACATACATATACTTTTTTTTAAATTAAATAAGATCAATTAAAATATTATATTTTAATAAGTTCTTTTATCAAACATATTTCACTTCTTATATTTAATTCTTAATCTAAAATATTTGGATTTTCAAATTAGAAAACATATATATTGCAAAATATCAAAAACTATTGATAAAATATATAATAATAATAAAATTCAATAACAAAAAAATTAAATTATATTTAAATTAACCAATAAAGAATTAATACTTTATCAATCCTAACAATAATCTTATATATATAATAATGTTTTATATAATAGATAATAATTATATTACTTATATATTTGCATATATAAGCAGTACAAATATGTAAATATTTAATTTATAAATATTTACATATCTACAGGAGTTTAAAATATAAGTATATTATGTAATAAATACCATACAACAAGATTTAAAAACAAGTAGTTTAATTTATAAACAAACATTATTTGTGTTATAATCAAAACTAGAGAAAGTGTGGCATATAGGATTGGAAATAATATAACATAAAACAAAATATAAAGAATTATGCTATCAAGACCATAGGTCTGTGACAAAAATATAATTCTTTTCTAAATAAAAATAAATTTACAAAAAATATATAATTATTTATTGTATTAATAATAATTACAAAAATAATTTATTATAATAATATAAAAAATTAAAATATTATAAATAATTAAATATTTATTAAATTATAATATATATTAAAATAAAGATTAATTTATTTTAAAATAAATTAATATATAAACTATATATGCTAAATAAATAAATAATATATTGATTAAATAAATTAATAATAAATAAAAAATATAAATTATTTAAACATATTTATTTAAACATAATAGGTTTTTTTTAAATTATTATATTTTATAGAAAATATATTGATTTAATAAATCAATATATAACTAAAATAAAATATATTTTAATAATAATAAATAATATTATTAATATAAAGTAATTTTATTTCTTTATAAATAAATCTTATTATAAAGATTGTTTTATTTAATTTATTATATTAATAAAAAATTTAATAAAATTAGGTAGATATATTATAATTATTTATATAGATAATATTTATAAATTTATAATAAAAAAAATATAAAATTTTTATATAAAATATAATATAAAAATAGAAATTTTTATATTATATATATATGAATAGAATAATATAATTAAAAAAGTTATATATATGTTTAGAAAGTTTATAAATATTATTTTAATTAAATTAAAATTTTTAAAAATTTTTTAAATTGAAAAATTTTATTTATTAATATATATTAATAACCATTTATTTATTAATTAACAAATAAATATTGATAAAAACAATAAAAAAATTAAATAATAATTTTTATTGTATAAATTTTATTATTAATAAAAATTAGATTATTTAATTTTATATTTATTTAGTTGTTTAATATATATAATTGTATTAAAAAAAAATATTAAAAAATATTTAATTAATATTATATGTAAAAAAACATTTTTTTAAATTATATTATATTAAATAAATAATATAAAATATAGAATATTTTTAAAAAAATTATTTTAATTATATATAATATAATATTTATTAAAATTATAATATTTGTATAAAAAGATTTTAATGTATGTTTTTAAAATAAATAATATTAAAAAAAAATATATAATTTGTTTATAGATTTTCTATTTTTTATATTTATTTTTAACAAAGATTATATGTTAATATAATATTTTAAAAATAATTTAGCCTATATGGTTTTATAAAAAATGATTATATAATTTATTGAATAAATTAATATTAAATAATTACTAAAATTTATAATATTAATTAAAAAAAAAACTTTTACATTTTTAAAAAATACAAATAACTAATTTAATAAAATTATAGGTTTAATTAATTATTTTAATGTGGAAATATATGTATAAAATATATTTAAAAAAATAACTAAAATTATTAAATTATTATTTGATAATTTATTTATAAAAAAAACTAAAAATATTGTAATTTTATGTTGTAATAAAAAATTTTATAAAATAAAAGTTATATATTTTATTTATATATTTATAATATATTTTTTAAATTATAATTTTGATAAATTAATATATACTTATATAATACTTAAATAAAAAATATTTAATTTTTTTATATTAAAAATATATATAAAAATAATAACAACTATAAAATAAAATAAATAGTAAAAAATTATAAAAAAAGAATTTATATTTTAATAAATAAATAATTTATAAATTAAAATAACTAATTTATTAAAAAATATATAATTTATAATAAATTGCTAAATGTTTATATAAAAATATAATAAATATAATAAAAAATATTATAAGATCAAGTTTATTATTAAAAAATATAAATAATAATTTAGAATATATTATATAAAAACATATATATCAATTATTAATCTACACATAATTTATATATTATTTACATTTATAATAATATATAATTTATATATTATTTACATTTATAATAATATATAATTAATATATATATTAAATAAATGTAAAAATGGTTTTTTTAAATATTACTTTTTTGAAATTAAAATATATTTATATAAAATTTTTAAAAAAATTTATATTAATAAATAAAAATATTTAAATACTATTGTTTTTAAAATCAATATATAATCTTAAATAAATATCACATTTATAAAACAAAAATTTTAATAGTATAATTATAATAAAGGATTTTTTATTTATAATGATATAAAGTTTTGTAAATAAATATTTATATATTAATTATTAAATTATTATTATTATATATATTAATAATTTTACTATTAAATTTTTAAATATTAAATATATAAATATTATAAAAATAATACTTATATATGTATATAATATGAAAAATTTTAAAAAAATAAAATATTTTTTAAAATTATATATTAAGTATATAAAAAAACAAAAAAATTTTATAATTAATCAAAAAAAATATTATAAAAAAATATTAATATAATTTAATATATTAAATAAACAAACATATGTTATATTAATAAAATTTAATAAAAATTTATTAAAAAACAATAAAAAATTGAAATTAAATAAAAAGGATAATTAGTTTTATTATAATATATTTAATAATTTAATATATATTATAATAAATAATAAATCAAATTTAATATATATAATATATAAATTAAAATAATATATAAATTCTTTAATCAAAAAATATTAAAAAACCATAATTTAATTATATCAATATTTTATAAGTATGTATTAAATATACTTAAAGTATAATGCAAATAATATTTTATTAAATAAAATATTAAAAAATTTAATAAATTATTATAATATAAATTAAATATAAAATTTTAAACCAAAAAATATTATATATTAATTAATATTAAAATATACATTCTATATATATAATAAAATAATATTATAATTAAATAAATTTTAATTTATAATAACTAAATTTTTAATAAAAATTAAAATAATTATATCAAATTATACAAAAATAAAAAATATATAAATTAAAAAATTATTATATAATCTATTTTTTTTATTAAAACCAAATAATATATTTATTCTTATAATATTATATATAAATAATATAAATACTATAATTATCAATATTTCAAATAATAATTAGTAATAAATAAAACATTATAATATTATATATTTTTAAATAAAAAAAAAAATTAAAAAAAATATATTTAAATTTATATATTTTAAAATAAAAAAATTTATAATAAATATATTTATAAAACAATTAATATGTGATATAAATATAATTTATAAATAAATATTTAATCTATATTTTATAAATTAATAGTTTATATATTCATATTCATTTATTTACACTTTTATTTATTTATTTACTTTATATTATATAATATAAATTATTGTATATATAAAAATCTAAAAAAACAAAATAACTTTATTATATATTATAACTTAAATTATAATAAAAATAATATAAACTTTTAAACTATATAAAAGATATTTTTTACATCTACCCAATTATTTATTCTATATCTTATAAAATATATACTATTATAGATAAATAGTTAATAAATATATACATATTAAACTTAAATATATAAAAAAAAAAATTTATAAAAAAAACACATATAAGCATATAAATATTATATATTTATAATAGAAAACCAAAACCAATTTTAATTATATTTTTAACTTAGTAGTATTACTCTAAATTATATATATATAAATTACTATATTTATATTTATATAAATAATCAATAATGGATTATATATATATAATAATATAAACTTATAATTATATAAGTATTACAATTATAATAATTAAACTAGGGTCCTTTATAAACCCTAGAAGGTTATATACAGTATTTATTATATTAAAGATTTATTAATTTGTTAGACCAACAGGCATTATACCTAATATACTAATTAAAATTAAAACTAATATTAATACTACCAAAACCATAACAAACTTGTTACACTTCAACTGGCTATCCAACTAAACATGTTTCACTTTTTACATCTAACTTTTAATTTAAAATACTTGGGTTTTTAGAATAGGAAATATATACATTGTAAAATATTAAAGATTGTTAATAAAATATGTAATAATAATAAGATTTAATAACAAAAAGATTAAATTATATTTAAATTAATTAATGAAGAATTAATACTTCATCAATCCTAACAATAATTTTATATACATAATAATATTTTATATAATAGATAATGATTGTATTGCTTATGTATTTGTATATACAAATAGTGTGAATATACAAACATTCAATCTACAAGTGTTTATATATTTATAGGAGTCTAAAATATAAACACATCATATAATAAATATTATATAATAGGGTTTGGAAATAAATAGTTCAACTCATAAACAAACATTATTTATATTATAATTAAAATTGGAGAAAGTGTAATATATAAGATTAAGAATAATATAATATAAAACAAAATATAGGGAATTATACTATCAAAACCATAAATTTATAATATTATTTTTTTTTTTTAAAATCAAAATTTATATAATCTTTAATTTTATATAAAATAAATATAAAATATAAATATAAATAAAATATAAATTAATTTTCTATACAAAAAGATAATATTATATAAGGAATTCTTATATTAATTATAATTTTATATAAAATGGTCTTAAATATAGAATTAAATAATTATATTAAAATTATATCCATATAAACTAAGTCTATTCTATAATAGAAATATTTTTATAAATAATAAATAATATAAATAAAAAATACATAAAAAAATAATAATTAAAATCAAAATAAAAATTAAATTTAAATTTAAAATAATTATAATATAATATATTTAATTAATTAAATACTTATCAAACAAATAAAACAGAAATCAAAATAAATTTTTTATTAACATCAAAATATTTAAATTAATTAAATTAAAAAATTTAATATTTCTATATTTATTTTATATGAATATTGTATTTAAAATAATCATTTCTGTGTTATGATATTGGAAAATGTTAGTTGTTTTATTTGTATTCAGAATAAATAATATAGTTATTTAATTGATTTTTATAAGTATTTTTTTTGGTGTTAAAAATGGATCTAATTAATAATTCATAATAAAACAGCTAAATTATTAAATTAATAAGAAAGAAAAGGAATTGGAAAATTTAAAAAAGGAATAAATAATTGTTTAATAAAAGATTATATAATTTTAAATAAAGATTATTTGAAAACAGAAGGAGCTTTATTAATTTAAAATAAAATATATAAAAATGATTATTTATAAAAGGAATTTATTAGAGTAAATAATAGGGATGAAATTAATTTGGTTGAGTTTTAGGGTAATGTAAATGTGGTTTTTTTTAAAAAAGAAATGGAAAGAATTTGTTAAGAATTGTTTAGTAATATTGTATTAGTTTAATAAAATTGAATTTGTTTTTTTGGTTGTTTACATCTTTGTTTTGTAGATTGTGTTGTTAATCTCTAATTGAGGTAGATTTAAATGATTTCTAGGGGTATATTATTTTTTAATACCCAAGAGTCATCTTATGATCCATAAAGTAATAATTATTTAATAAGGTATTCATTTTTCTTATTAAATCCATCAAAAATTCTTTTGAATTTGTATTCAGTATGGTTTTTGAATTTTAGTTTTTTGTTATTGGGGTCTTCATCAGCAAAAAAAAAGTGGCCACCAGAGGGCAGCCATACAACTACCTGAGGATGCAAGGATTACCAGAGGCAGTTGTATGACGTTCAGAGGCTAACAGTAAATAAACGAGCTTAGCACACTATAACAAAAGCAAAAATACTATAAAAAAGATTAAAAGATTATAAAAAACAATAAATGTTTAATTTAAAATATTAAAAATTGTTTTGATAAATATAGTAATTAATTTTTGGAGTGAAAGAAAACATGTAAGTATATAAAATCAAAATATTTTATTTTTAAAAATAATTTAAAAAATATTGAAGATAATTAACATTTGATATAAATTAATTTATTAATATATATTTATATATTTAATTTAAAATTTTTATGGAATATAATATATTTTTAAACAATTATTTTAAAGTTTTTTATTGTTTATTTAATATTTTATCTAATATAGTTAAAATTAGTAATGTTTTTTAATATATATATTGGGTTTAAATATTTTATTTTTTTTGGTGGTGGAAAATCTAGTGTATTATTTTAATATATATAAGTATATATAATATAAAGTGGAAATTTAATAAAACTAATAGTATTATCTATTATATATATATAGTTTAACAATTATGTTTGTAAATTGCTATCTATTGTTATTTTCCTATAGATCCAATAATTAGTAGTATTTTTGGGCTGTATATAGTTTTTTATTAAATAGATACAAGGTGGTGGATCATTATAGGTAGTAATAATGGTGATGTTTAATCTAGTTAAAATAGCTGTCTCCGGAATAATGCAATTATGAATCAGTAATATTAAAAATATAATCTTTTGGTTTTTAAAGGGATATTGGACATCTGATGTAACACTTGTCCAGGTAGTATGGTTATTAAAATAAAAATAATAAATAATGATGTTGACCAGTTTTTTTATTAAATTAGTATCAACTTTTTTAATTATATTTAAAAATAAAATATTTATTAACAGATAGCTAAAATTTAATAAAATGTTTTGAAAATTTGCCTACCTTTTATAATAGTTAAGATTTTTCTTTAAAATTTCACAATTTTCCATTTAGTTTTAAGTTTTTCAAAAACAACCCTCTAATATTTATAGTTTTATATTTAAATTTTATAATTAATTAAATAGCCATTTTTAAAAATAATAATATTTTTTATTGTATAAGTATAAATTATTAATTTTAATGATTTTTTTTATTTTTTAAAAATATCAAAGATTAACTTTTTAATAATAATAAAAATAAATGTAATAGGGTTATTATCAATTAATAGTAGATTCTTTTTGTCTTTCTAAATATTAAAGATAATTATAGTATCTATTTGTTTGAATTATATAAATAAAAGCATTTTTTTAATTAATTTTTTTTTTTATTATAAATTTAACTCTGTCTAGTTAGTGAAAATTTATTTGTTTATAATATAATTAATAATATTTATTTTATATATTATAAAAATTTTGTTGTTGTTGGTTGGATAGATAATAATTAATAATAAATTTGGAATGTTATGTAGTTTATTTGGATGTTGGATAATAGTGCTATATTTTTTTTAATTTATATTAATATTAAAATAAGTGTTGATGGTTTTATAATTTGTTTTTGAAATAATTTTTGTAAAATATATATAATTTAATAATAAATATTAATAGAATTTTAATTTATATACTAATTTTATTTATTTTTAAATAATATTTTGGTTTTAATTTTTGATTAAAAATGTTTATAAATAAAATTAAAATTTTAATGGTTAAACCTTGTTATAATTTTTATAAATTTAATAAATTAAAATATTAATTGATTGTTTAAATTTTTTAAAAGATTTTCAACATTTTATATATATTTTTAAATAAATATTTATTTAATTTTTTTGTTTAAAAATTATTATTAACAATATTGTTATTAATATTAACTAATTTGGGAGTTTTAGTTCTACCAGATTTATTGATAATTTAGAATAAATTTAGATGTATAGTTAAATGATGTTAGCAATTTTTTAATATTTAGTAAAAGATTTTAATAATATTTATAAATTTGATATTTTTTTCTTTTTTTATTGTTGTTATTATTATTATCATTATTATTGTTATTGTTATTGTTATTGTTATTATTTCCATTTTTATTTCTATTTTTATTTTTATTTTTATTTTTATTATTTGGGGGGTTATCTGGAGATTTAGCTGTTGAACAATGATTGTTATTATTTTTATTTTTATTTTTATTATTATTTCTATCTTTATTATTATTATTATTATTGTTATTATTTTTATTATTGTTATTATCTTTATTCCTATTTCCATTTTTATTTCTATTTTTATTATTGTTACTATCTTTATTCCCATTTCCATTGTTATTATTATTATTATTATTGTTATTATTATTATCATTATTTTTATTTTTATTTCTATTTTTATTATTGTTATTTGGGGGGTTATTTAAAGATTTAATTATTAGATAATGATCATTTTTATTTTTATTTTTATTTTTATTATTTTATTTTTTTTTTAATAAATAGTTTAAAATTTTAAAGAATTTATTACCTAGAAAATTATAAATTAAATTGTAAAAATTTTATAAAAACTATAAATTATTTATACATTTCTAAGGTTATTATTGATAATGTTTTATCCAAATTAAGTTTTTTTATATATTTTTTATTTTATATTAAACTATGGATATTATAAAAAAGATATTGATAGTCTTATTAATTCCTTTTAATAATATAGAATTTATTAATAAACAAAAAACATTTACTATATTAAAATTAAAATTTAATAAGTTAGAAATGGATTCCAATTGGTTTAATAGACTTGAATTTATAAATTTATTAATATAATGTTTAGTATTTGTTTTAAGATTTTAAGGATATAATCAAACACTCCTAGATTAACAAATTATTTTAATTTTAAAATTAAATATTAAATTCTTATTGTTAATAAATATTTTATATAAAATATGTAGGATATCTAAATTTTGTTTTAAAAAAATAAATTTAATATTTTTATTTAAAATAATTATAATCTTTATTTTAATTTATTAATTTTTAGGAAATTATATAAAACAATTAATAATAATGAAAATTGTTTAAAGTGGTTTATTAATGATATTTAGAATTTTGATTATGGAGAATAAATGTTTAATAGAGTTGGAAAGAAATGATTATATGTTAAGGAGATATTGTGATGTTTTATAAATATATTTATATTGTTTGTGTTAATTTTAGGTATTTTTTAATTTTTATATAATATTTATAATTTATAAATAATTGTTTCTAATTATAAATATTCTTTTGTTATTTTTATTTCTATAGTTAATTATATTTTGTTGAAGTTTGAATAACTTCTTATAAAATTTATATGTTGATTGTTTTGGGTATGTATAATATTAAGTTATAATATTTAATGTAGATAGTTGTTGTAGTATAATTAGTATTTTTTGCAAACTTATTGTTTGTATAATATGTTAGTTTTAATTAAGTTTTATTTTTATTATTTTAGAATAAAATTATATTTGTTAAAAAACATAGAAACTCAGTTAATAACAAACTTTTTAAAAATTCAAAAACCATTAAATAGGGTATTGTAGACTCTAGAAGTTTTATTATTTATATGATATTTTGCTATATTCTGGAAATTGTCAACAATTTTTTACTATAATTATATACCTGAATTCATTATTGCAAGATAGTAAAAGTTAAACAAAAGTTTTACAATACTTAATCAAAAATACTATTTCTACAATACATCTTATACAACATCTGGTTAACAAAATAAATATAAAAAAATAAAACATTAAAAAAAATATTTTTAATTTTTTAAAAAAAAACTATCAAACAATCATAATTCCCTACTTCTATTTTAAAAATATTAAATACCAAAAATCTTAAAATAATTAAAAAAATTATTTATATTTAAATATTTTCACTATTAAAAGATTATAAAAATTTTACAAAGACTTACCAAAAACATTTTTCTAAAATTGATCTAAAATAAAACAAAGATAATAATTTTATTAATAAAATTTATAATAATTCTTATATTCCATTTCAAAATCTTACAAATTATTAATTAACATAATAATTTATAAATATAAAAACATTAAAACAAAAGATTAATAATTAATTTAAAATTGGATTGCAAATATTTAATATATTATTATTTTTGTTTAATTATATCTTTTTTAAATAATTTAATATAATAGTAAAAAAATTAAACTTAGAATTTAAAAATACAAAATTAAATTAGGAAATTAATAATATTAAGATTAATAAATATTTTTATTAAAATCTATTATAATATATAAAACATTTTCTTTAATAATTGATATATATTAAAAATTTTATATATATATTTATATACAAATATAATTCTGAAGGTTATTATGTATATTTAAAAATTTATATAATAGATTGGTGGTAGGATATATAGATAATAAGATTGTTGATAAAAGAAAATAATTTAAATTTAATATTTAAGATCTGGTAGATGATGTTTTTTAATTTTGTTATTTTAATTTTTATTATTTATATTTCTAATATTATTTATTTTATAAATTTTTTTGATAATAAAAAATTATGGTTAGTGTATTTTATAATTAATAATCTTTTTGTTAGTGTTTGTAATTGATTGTTTATGTATGCTTGGTTATTTCTTGCCCTTTTATTAATTTCCCCTAAATATTAATATTTGAATAAATAGTAAAAATTATAAATTGATGTATAAATCCAAAATATATTTTTTAAAATTTTGGAGTTGTTGAATAAATATAAATTAAATGTTGAAAATTTATTTAATTTTGGTGTTAAAATATTATATGTTAATAATTTAATTTGTTATTGTGTATTATGTTTATATAATTAGGTTGTTAATTATATAGAATATATAGAAATCTTTAATATTAATATATGTTTATGTTTTATATATAAGATAAATATTTAAAATTTAAAAAAATATTGTAAAAAGATGTTAATAAAGGATTATTTTATTTATAAAATTTTAAAAAGCTAATTAGTAGATAATAAAATAAATTGGAAAGAATTGAAAAATGTTTAAAATAAATTAGAATATAAGAAGAGTGGCTAAATATTATTAAACTTTTATTAATTTATAAATATTTAATTAAATTTATTTCCAAAATCTAATTTTTTATATAAACTTTATTTTAATATTTTTTAATATATTCTCAACTAATTATATAAATTTTTATAAAAATATAAAAAATTTATAAATTTTGATTAAATTTAAATTAGATTTTTATTATATCCTAATTTTTTAAAATTTCTAAAATCTTATTTCCAAATTATTTAATAATAAGGTAAAAAACTACAACAAACAGATAAAATATTAATAATATATCTAACAATAATTTTTAAACAACTAATATTTATTAAACAACAATTATTTATATAATTTTTTTATTATATTAAATTATTTATTGAATTTTATTTATTAACACAATACCATAATTATATAAATAAAACAATTACAGAATATTTAAATAAATATTAAGAAGATTTTCATAATTTAAAACATATATTTTCAAATTTTCAAAACATAACTACAAAAAAGAAAAAGAATTAAACCTAAAAAAAAGTTCTAATAAACACTCAAAATTAAATTTAAAATAAAAAAACATTTACAAAAATATTTCAAAAAATTAACAAAACCTTTAATGTTAAAATAAAAACCTTAAACAATTTTAATATAATTAAAATACATCAACCAAATCATTATATAAATACTATACATCAATTTAAATATTTAAATAAATAATCAATAAATACACCAAAACTTTAACACCAATTTTAAATTAAAAAAAATTATCAGGCCTTTAACCACATTAACTTCAATAAACAAATTATTTTAATCTATTAATAAAAAATTTTTTTTAATATCCAATATTTAAATTTTTAAATTTTTTAAAAAATTCAAAAATAAAAATCAAAATTTTTATTAAACTTCCCAAATTTTATAAATAATTTTTATATTATAAATTTAAATATTCTATTATATTTATTAAACAATAATCCTTTAAAAACCAAAAAAAATCTTAATTTTAATACTTAATTAACAAAAAAAAATAAAAAATTCAATAATAATAATATATTAAATATTTAACAACCTCAAAAATATATTTTATATAGTTATTAAAAATATCTTAATCCAAAAATTAAATAAACTATTTCAACAATCATTATTATTTATAATATTCTAAATTTTATTAATAAATTTATAAAATTTTTAAAACCCTTTTATTTTAAAACTATTAAAGCTCACCATATATCAAATAATTAAAATTTAACAAATATTAATAATATTGGTCTATTTCTTTATTAACTATATAATCAACTACAAATTTTTATTAATAACTTCCAAAACCCTAATATAAAATCCTTTTACCATATTTATACTATAAAACCATTCTCTTTCAAAAATCAATTATTATAAAAAGATTTTTTATTTTAAAAAGTTATTAAATGTTAGGGAGTTTTACATAAACATCTATTATTTAAAACTAACCTTATTTTTTAAATAAAAGATACTTATATAAATTGCAACTTCAATTTATTAATTATAACTAATCTTTTTTTAAAATTTAATAGGGTTCAACATAATATTCATAATCTTATTAAAATATTTTGAAAAACAAAACCCAACCCAAATTAAAAAATTATCCTTATTAAATCAATAAATTTTACAACATATCTAACAATCTTTAAAAAAAATAATTTCTATATTAATATATATATTGATTTGTAAACTTATAATACACTATACACTTATATTAATAACATAAAATAATAATAACAATTCAACAAATAATTAATAATTAATAAAAAACTATCCAAACTAATAAAAAATAAACCTAACTTTTAATTAATTCCAATTAATAAAATAAATATTAAATTATCAATATCTAAAAAAAATTAATAAAATAAAAAAAAAAAAAAAAA
>JAJTUH010000019.1:25685-60506 GCA_036971555.1 Drechslerella coelobrocha | reverse complement strand
TATAATTTTTAAAAAAAAATATAAAAATTGATTTTTTTATTTAATTAAATGAAGATAAAAAGGAGGAAGAAATTAAAAAAAAAAAAAATTTTTTTAAAAATATATTTATTTTATTTAATAAAACAAATAATAAAAATAACAAAAAAAATATAAAATAATATTTTTATTTTTTTTTTTTATTTATTCCTATCTTTAGGTTATTTTTATGATTATTATATTAATATTTTTAAATTATTTATATATAAAATAATAATATTTGCTTTTATTTATTATTAGATTATTAAATTTAATTTAAAAAATAGAAAAATCCAATTTATCAACATTATTTTATATATAAAATTAACTAAAATAAATATTATAAATATAATAATTTATATAATAAATACAAAAAAAATATAAATATAAAAAAAATAAAAAATTTAATTATTTTCAAAATTAATTATAATTATAAAAATAAAAAAAATATTCCAATCATCTATTGAGTTAATATTAAATAAAAGTAATTTAATTTATTTATTTTAATATTTTTATTTAATTAGATTTATTTTTAATATAATAAATAATAAGAATAGCAAAAAATGTAATTAGGATGGTAAAATTAATATTTATAATATTTTAATATTATTATTATTTTTTAAAATATTAAAATCCTATTTTATAATTAAATTATTAAATATTTGAATTATATATATATTAATTATATTTATTATTAAATAATAATATTAAGATTTTATTTTTAACCCATATATTATTTTTAAAAATATTTTTTTATTTAATATTAATAATTTTTTTAATTAATAGTTTTTAATTATTTTTTAAAAATTTATGGAGTATGTTGTTGTTGTAAATATAATAATATTTAATAATATAATTTATTTTATTGTTTAAATAAATAATACAACAATATTTATTATTATTATTTTAATCAATATTATTTAAAAATATTTTAATAAATAATTATTAAAAAAATATTAATTAATATAATTAAAACTTTATATTATAATATTAAAAATTAGAATTTTTTATAAATATTAATAAAATAAATATTTAAATATTAATTTTTAATTTATTAATAATTTTAAAAAATTTATAATAAAAATAATAAAAAAATATTTTAATTATATTTAAAATAATTTTAAAAAATAATATATCAATCTATATATTTGATAAATTAGATATTGATTATTTTATACATATATAAAATAATATTAATTTAAACATATAAAATCAATTATTTAAATGTTTTAAAATTGTTCTTTATTTTTAAATCAAAAAATTATTAATTATATTTTTAAAAAAAATAATAAATTTAATAACAAATAAAATTTTTTAGTTTAAATTAAAAAAATATTAAATTATTTTTATTTTTTTTTTAAATTTAACAAAAAGAATATTTTTTTAAAATAATAATAAATTATTAAATTTATAATAATATATTATAATATTAATAAAAATTTAAAATTGTATTAATTATTTAATTTTAATTTTTATAAATTATTAAATATTTAAAAGAATTTTAATAAAATTATTAATATTAAGATTAAAGAATTTAAAATTTTTTATTAATTATATAAATATTTGTTAAATTATTTTTAAACTTACACAAATAGAATATTTATAATAAAAAATCATATAAAAAATTAACAATATAAACAAATTATAATTTTTATTAAAAAAAAATCGATAATAATATTTTTATCAATTAATAAAAATATAAATTATTATTTTATATATAAATATAAAATATTTTATTTAAAATAAAAATTAATTATATTTAATAAATTGAAAAAATAATATATTTACTAAAAATATTTAAAGTATAGTTTTTTAAAATAATAATTACAAATAATTTATTGTTTTTATTTTTTAATTAATTAGAATTTCATAATTTTTTAAAATTATTATAATTTAATGTAAATGTTTTATCTACAAAAAGATTAAAGATATTTTTTGATAAAGAGGTATGTATAATTAGAGAATGACATGGGTCGGTTTAAACCATAAACCGAACCGAACCATCCCGCCAAGGGGGAACTGGTTTGGTTCAAATAATATAGCTTGGCGGGGCGAATCGGTTCGAATCAATTCAGTTTTTTACATACAATTATATATAAAATAATTAAAATAATTAAAAATAATTAAAATAATTAAAAATAATTAAAAAATAATTAAAAATAATTAAAAAATAATTAAAAAATAATTAAATTTAGTGTGGGAGTTCTTGAAACAGACTAAAAACGCCAAACCTCTCTTATTTTAATTATAATAGAGTGGTTGTAGAGTGGTTGTGCTAAGCGAGAGTGGTACTAACCGCTTTTATAAAAAAATACGAAATCTCGCTTAATTTTTTTTAATATTTTTTTATATTTTTATTCAAAATATTTTTTAAAAAACCAAAAATTCAAAACCATTAAAAATTAAATAAATTATAATTAATTTAATATTAATGATAAAAAATAATAAAAAATATAATTAAATTATTTAAATAAATCTCTATATAATTATATTTTTTTAAATTTTTTTAATTAAGATTTGGGCGACTTCTATTTATAGAAATCTTGGCGGTTTCTTAGCGGTTGGTTTTTATATTGTTAAATGGTTTTTTGGGTCGGTTCGGTTTTTCATTTTATAAACCAAAAACCGTGATGGATAATATTTTTTTGGAAGAAACCGAACCAAACCGCCCCATGTCATTCACTATGTATAATAAAAGAATGTATTTAAAAGTATATTTTATAAAATAAAAAAATATTAATTATTTTTAATATTTAAACATTTTTAAATAAATTTTTATTTGTTGTAATTATTATTTATTAGATAGATAAAGAATAAAATTTACAAAAATATTTAATTAATTTTGAATATTTAGTAGAAAAGTATATAAAGGATTATATTACTAAAATAATTTTATAAATTATAAAAGTTTATAATTTAAAAAACTATTTATATATAATTATTATTGATAATACTAGTAATAACTAAATAATAACAGATTCTTTTATTTAATACTTTAGTAATAGGGAAATTGATATTTCGGAATTATTAATAAATAAAAATAATAATAATTTTTAAAAAATTTTATAGAAAATTATTTTATAAATATTTTTTGTATAGGATAAAAATTAATTATATTTGCTCTGTTTTGCCTATGTTATTTAATTAGTAGTTAATATTTTTATTAATAATATTAAAAATATCTTTAATATTAAAAATCTTTTTAAGCTTCTAAAAATTAAAAAATTTGAGAGATTTAAGATTATATTTATTTTATTTTAAAAGATTCTTTTTATAATAAAATAAAGTTTTTTTTATATATAGAATAATATTTTTTTTTTCTTTTTTAATTTCATTAAATGAAATAATAGGTGTGTATGTTGTATAAAATAATTATAATATTTTTTGGTTGTTTGGAGTAATTCAAAAAATTATAAAGAGGCCTTAAAAACTAAATTATCTTAAAAAAAATATTGGATATTGATAAATTTATTTAATTAATTAAATTATACATTAATATTTATATAAAATAGAATTTTATTTTAATAATGTTTATTTGTTTTTTTTGATTAAAAATAATTATTTATAAATGGATAAAATTATTAAATAATAAAAATTAACAATATTATTTATTTATAAATAATAAATTTGATTAAATAAAGTATGTGGTTAGTATTCTATAATTATTTTATAAATATATATTATTTTTATTAATATTAAATTAATTAATTATTTGTTTTATTTAATAAATATATAATAAATTATTTAATTATATGGAAGCCTATATTAAACAACTTATAAGATGATTTAATATTTAGAAAATAAATTTTAAAAATATTTTGAAAGATGGTATTAAAAAATTAAATTAATATTATAATAAAATAGAATGGGAAAAGGGTATTTTATATAATTTAAAGATAATCCTTAATTTTAAGATCAAATTAAATTTTTATATTTTATTAAATTAGGGTAAAATATATAAAACTAAATACTAAAACAAATTTTTAAAATATTATAAACAAAATTATAATAAAAATAAAGTTTTAAGTGTTGTATATAAATATTTTAATAATATATATTATTCTATACAAAATAATAGTTTTTAAATTTTAAATAATAAATTATATTTAAATCTTTTTAGTTAATTATAAAATAATTATTAATAGAGTCAATTCCTGCTACTCTAAAATACAAAACAATATAATAAAGTAAAGTTTTATATTTATTAAAAAATAATAAGTTTTTTTTTTGTTATTTTATATATAGACCTCAAATATAATTAATTAATTTTTTAAAATTAAAACCTAATTTTATTCTAAAAAATAATAGTGAATATTTGGTTATAAATATTCTATATTTTTATTTATGGCCTATGATGTATTTGTGATACTGGTAGTTTCTATCAATATTAAATAAATTTTTAGTTAAATATAAAATATTATAATTTGGTAATATGATTAATTAGAATTTTAAATTATATATAATATATTTTTCTTTTTTAGTATTGGCTATTTTCATTAATTTTTAATAGTATTAATAATTTATTAAAGTTTTTAATTAATTAAATTGTTATTTATAAATAAAAAAGAATTATTTAAACAAAAAACAATTTTGTATGATAATAAGTTATATGATAAAATATATATTAAGTTTATAGGTTTAAAAAATATAATATTGTCTATTAAGCAGAAATATATTGTTAATTTTATTAATGATATTGTGTGATTATGTGTTTAAAAATAGTTTAAAATACAATAGATCTTAATTTTATTATATTTTATATTATATAATTTCCAATGTAATTTTATTATAATATTTTTTATGTTATTTTATATGTAGTATAAATATTAATATTTTATTAAAATTAAAGATGATTATGTTAGAATAATCAATCCAAACCGAACCAAACTGCTCTGCCAAGCTTATAAACCGACCCATGTCATTCTCTATTTTTAATATATATATTAAATTCAAATATTTCATTTTTTTTAACAATAAGAACTAGAAGGCTGCGTGTGCAGCACTTAAACCTGACTGAAAGACCGAATCTAATGCCAGTATGGCTGTATATAGTAAACTCCTTAAATTAATTCAATCCAGTCTATTTTTGTAATTTTATTACCTATATTATTATATCACATATTATAAATTTTATTATAAAAGAATAAAAAAATACTAAAACTTTAAAAATTTTATATAAATTTGTATGGAGTTTTTAAAATTTTCAAATTTTTAAGTTTACCAAAAATAATACATTTTTTTAACTTTTTTTCAGACTTTCACTATAGATTTCTTTTCTCATAGGAGTTCATTAATGAACCTTCCTTTCAGTCAGGCAATCTAGCACATTATCCCAATATATATAAGTATATATAATATAAAACAGAAATTTAATGGGATTGACAATATTATTTATTATATATATATAGTTTAATAATTATGTTTATAAATTATTATTTATTATTATTTTTTTATAAATCCAATAATTAATAGCATCTTTGGGCTACATATAATCTTTTATTAAATAAATATAAAATAATAGATTATTATAAATAATAACAATAATAATATCTAATCCAATTAAAATAATTATTTCTAGAATAATATAATTATAAATCAATAATATTAAAAATATAATTCCTTAATTTTTAAAAGAATATTAGATATTTAATATAATATTTATCTAAATAATATGGTTATTAAGATAAAAATAATAAATGGTAATATCAATTGGTTTTTTCATCAAATTAACATTAACTTTTTTGATTATATTTAAAAATAAAATTAATATTAATAAACACTTAAAATTAAATAATAGATTTTAAAAAAAAAATTTGTTTTTAATAATAATTAAGATTTTTTTTAAAAAATTTTATAATTTTCCATTTAATTTTAAGTTTTTTAAAAATAATTTTTTGATATTTATAGTTTTGTATCTAAATTTTATAATTAATTGAATAATTATTTTTAAAAACAATAATATTTTTTATTGTATAGGTATAAATTGTTGATTTTAATAATTTCTTTTGTTTTTTAAAAATATTAAAAATTAGTTTCTTAATAATAATAAAAATAAATATAATAAGGTTATTATCAATTAATAATAGATTCCTTTTATTTTTCTAAATATTAAAAATAATTATAATGTTTATTTATTTAAATTATATGGATGAAAGTATTTTTTTAATTAATCTTTTTTTTTATTATGGATTTAATTTTATTTAATTAATAAAAATCCATTTATTTATAATATAGTTAAGAATATTTATTTTATATATTATAAAAGTTTTATTGTTATCAATTAAATAGACAACAACTAATAATAAATTTAGAATATTATATAGTTTATTTAAATATTAAATGATAGTATTATACTTTTTTAAATTATATTAATATTAAAATAAGTTTTAATGGTTTTATAATTTGTTTTTGGGATAATTTTTATAAAATATATATAGTTTAATAATAAATATTAACAAAATTTTAATTTATATTAATTTTATTTATTTTTAAATAATATTTTAATCTTAATTTTTAATCAGAAATATTTATAAGCAAGATTAAAATTTTAATAATTAAATTTTATTATAATTTTTATAAATTTAATAAATTAGAATATTAATTAATTATTTAGATTTTTTAAAAAATTTTCAATATTTTATATATAATTTTAAATAAATATTTATTTAATTTTTTTATTTAAAAACTATTATTGATAATATTATTATTAATATTAGCTAATTTAGGGGCTTTAATTTTACCAAATTTATTAATAATTCAGAATAGATTTGGGTTTATAATTAAATAATTTTAATAATTTTTAAATATTTAATAAAAGATTTAATAATATTTATAAATTTAATATTTTCTTTTTTTATTATTATTATTATTATTATTATTATTATTATCATTATTGTTATTATCACTATCACTATTGTTATTACCATCACTATTATTATTATTATTATTATTTTTATTTCTATTATTATCATCTAAAGGCCCATCTAAAGATTTAATTATTAAATAATAATTATTTCTATCCTTATTTCTATTTTTATTTCTATTTTTATTTTTATCCTTATCTTTATTTTTATTATTATCTCTATTTTTATTATTATTATTTTTATTATTATTATTATTTTTATCTCTATTACCATTATCATCATTATTATTGTTATTATCTTTATTATTATTCTATTATTATTTCTATTTCTATCATTATCATTTAAAAACCCATTTAAAAATTTAGCTATCAAACAATAATCATTATTATCCTTATTTTTATTTCTATTATTTCTATTATTTTACTTTCTTTTTAATAAATAATTTAAAACTTTAAAAAACTTGTTATTTAGAAAATCATAAATTAAACTTCAAAAATTTTATAAAGATTTTAAATTATTTATATAGTTTTAAAAATATTATTAATAATAATTTATTTATATTAAGATTATTTATGTATATTTTATTCTATATCAAATTGTGAATATTATAATAAAGATATTAATAATCTTATTAATTACTTTTAACAATATAATAATCATTAATAAACAAAAAGTATTTATTATATCAAAATTAAAATTTAATAAATTAAAAATAAATTTTAATTAATTCAGTGGGCTTAAATTTATAAATATATTAATATAATATTTAATATTTATTCTAAAATTCTAAAAATATAGTTAAACATTTTTAAATTAACAAATTATTTTAATTTTAAAATTAAATATTAAATTTTTATTATTAACAAATATTTTATACAAAATATATAAAATATCTAAATTTTATTTTAAAAAAATAGATTTAATATTTTTATTTAAAATAATTATAATTTTTATCTCAACTTATTAATTTTTAAAAAATTATATAAAACAGTTAACAATAATAAAAATTATTTAAAATAGATATCAATAATATCTAAAATTTAAATTATAAAAAATAAATATTTAATAAAATTAAAAAAAAATAATTATATATTAAAAAAATATTATAATATTTTATAAACATATTTATATTATCTATATTAATTTTAAATTGTCACAGACCTATAGTTTTGACAACACAAATACCTATACCCTATTTTATATTATGTTGTTCCCAATCCTACATACCACACTTTTTTTAATTCTAATTCTAATATTAATTATATTTATTTATAAACTCAACTACCCATTTCTAAATCCTATTATACAATACCTATATAATTATATTATAAAATCACAAAACTTAGTAAAATAACACAACAACCATTTTACATTACACAATCACCTATATTGCATATATAATACAATAATATCTACAATTATCACCCTTTATATAAAATATTATTATGTATATAAAACTATTGTTAAAATTAATAAAGTATTAATTTTTTATCAATCAATTTAAATATAATTCAATTTTTTTATTATTGAATTTTATTATTGTTACATACTTTATTAATAATCTTTAATATTTTGCAATATATATATTTCTTATTCTAAAAATCCAAATATCTTAAATTAAAAATTAAATATAAAAAATAAAAAATAATTAATTAAATAATTAATTAAAATGTAATATTTTAACCAATCTTATTTAATTTAAAAAAATATATATATATGTTGATAAATAAACTCAATCCTAAAAACTATATTATATCAAAATATAAAATAATAGATAAAAAAGGAAATTACATACTTCTTTATAATATATTTCTATTAAAAAATCTAAACATTTTTAACTAAATTAATTAAATAATTTAATATTTATAAAAATAATTAAAAGAAATATTTACCCTTCCTAAATTTAAATTAATTATAAAACTACTTAATAAAAAAGATAATCTCTTTTAAAAAAAACAATAAACTCTATATTAATATTAATACCCAAATTAATAAAAAATCTATCCTTTTAGAAATTATTAAAAAATTAAAATACAAAATCATATTTTTAAATAATAATAGATATTTATAAAATTTTAAAAAAATTATTTAAATTCTACAATATATTAAAATATTTATTTATATCCAAATTCAAATTTATAAAATTATTAATCCTAAATAAAATATTTATATATATAAAAATCAATTTATAAAAACTAGTTATATTAAATATATTAAAAAAATTAAATAAATTAATTTATATTAATCTAAATATGTCTTTAAGAATAAGAAAAACAAATAATATATACAACAACCCAAATTAAACCCTAAAGATCTTAATAAAAACCCTAATAATAACAACAATAATAATAATATTAACAATAATTATTACACCTCTAATTTAAATAATAGACCCATTAAAAAATATTAAAATAATAAAATAATAAAACTTATTATTAAATTTAACAAATTATTTAATAAATTTAATTAATTTATTAAATAATTAAATAATATTTTTTATTTTTATTTAATTAATTTTTTTAATAATAAATATAAAATCTAATATATTAAATTTTTCTTAAAAAAAACTATCTTCAATATTTATAATACTTACTATAAAAAATATAAAAAAATTTTTTTTTAACAATAATAATAAAACATCCTTAAAATTATCATAATATTTATTATATAATTTAAATTTATTTTATTTCTTTAATAAATTTATAGTTATAAAAATAAATTAAAAAAATTTTTATATAAATTTTATATATTATATTAAATAAAATTTATTTAAAAATATTTTTAATAAATTAATTAATATACCCCTTTTATTAAATATAATAATAATTAATTATTTTATTATACCAAAAAAAAACTTAAATCTTAATAAAAATAAAAAATTATAAAAATTAAAACCCTTAATAAACAAATAATTTATTAAAAAATATAATTTTTTATTATAAAATTTAATAATAATTTTTATAAAAATAATAAAATTTAATAATAATTTTTATAAAAATAATAAAATTTAATAATAATTTTTATAAAAATAATAAAATTAATATTATTTAACTTAAATAAAATAATAATTCTAATCACAATTAATTTTAATTTTTAAATTTATAAAATAAACCCATAAATTTAAATAATAATAATCAACCCCTTAATTCAAATTATCAACAACCCCAAAATCAATAAAAAAATATTAATTAAGATTAAAACCTACATATTATATATAATCTTACTCCTATAAAATTAAAAATTATCTAAAATTAATAAAATTAATAATATAATAAAACCTAAAAATCTAATAAATCTATTTACTAAAAGGCTGCATGTGCAGCACTTAAACCTGACTGAAAGACTGAACCTAATGCCAACATGGCTGTATATAATAAACCCCTTAAATTAACTCAACCCGGCCCATTTTTATAGTTTTGTTACCTATCTATATTATTATATATGCATTGTGGATGTCGTTGTAAAAAAATAGAAAAACACCAAAACTTTGAAAACTTTATATAAATTTATATAAAATTTTTAAGTTTGCCAAAAACAACATATTTTTTTGCTTTTTTTCAGACTTTCACTATAGATTTCTTTTTTTATAGGAGTTTATTATTCTTTTCTCATGGGAGTTCATTAATGAACCTTCCTTTCAGTCAGGCATTTTAATTATAAATAAAAAAAATATATAATTTGTAT
This sequence comes from Drechslerella coelobrocha, assembly GCA_036971555.1. Taxonomy (NCBI): domain Eukaryota; kingdom Fungi; phylum Ascomycota; class Orbiliomycetes; order Orbiliales; family Orbiliaceae; genus Drechslerella; species Drechslerella coelobrocha. The sequence goes on along the minus strand of JAJTUH010000019.1, from coordinate 49,944 downwards.
TTATATTAATTAAAAATAATAAAACCAACAACAAAAACATATCCAACTTATTAATAATAAAATATTATAAAAATAATATAATAAAGAATATAATCAAAAATATAATAAAAAATATAATAAAAAATATAATAAATATCCTAAATCCAAAAATTTAAAACCCTAATAAAATCTTAATAAAAATCTTAATATTATTATATATTAACCCAATTCTTTTAAAATTATTATACAAAAAATCTAAAAAATTATCCAAACAACATAATATTCTTAATAATCATATTTATAAAAAAACATCTATTAAACCAAATAATCAAAACCATAAAATATTTAAATAATTTAATTATTAAAAAATTTTCAATAAAAATATAAGTTTTAATTAAGACACACCAAAAAACTTAAATTTAAAATCTTAAATTATTTATTTTTTTAATTTATTTATTTAAAATAAATATAATTAAATTTAAAAATATTTAATTCCTAAAAAATATTTATAATATATTTATAATTCTTTTAAAAACCTACAACAAGATTATTTACTAAAAAAATTTTAATTATTATAAATAATTTTTTATAATTATTAAATTTTTAATTCCATTATTTAATTAAACCAATATTAAAAACCAACCCAATAATTATAAATTATATACAAAGAAATATATATTAAATTTGACCCTATAATTATAAAACCTTATTAATTTTAACATCCATATCAAAAAAATCAATACCAACATTAACTAATTATTTTAATAAAAATATATATTAAAATTATAAATTTTATTAATAAATAACCTTAACCTAAATTTATAAATAAATATATTTAATTCTATAAAATACACCAATACAAATTCTATAAAACCTATTAATTTATTTTAATAAATTAATTTTATATTAGCTATAATAATAAAATCCTAATTCTAAAATATAATTATATTTAACAAAGAAAATAAAATAAATATAAATTATATTAAATCTCCATTTACTATATTATAATTAATTTTTATAAATATAAATATACAAAAAATTTTAATTATTATTATTTTTTTACCTTCAGCATAAATATTCAAAAAAATTAATACCTTTTAATATTATTATTATTAAATCTAATATTACAAAATATAAAAAATATCACTTATACAAAAATATACCTCCTATTTATACCTTTTATAACAAATCTTTAATAGCTTATATTATTTATATATAAAAATAAATTAAAATTATTAAAATATTTTATTAAAAAACATTATTATTATTAAAATATAAAAAATTCTACCCATTTTATTTCAAAAAATTTTATTTTAAAAACCATTAATAATAATATATATAAAAATTTTATATTAAATTAATTTAATTTATTAAACAAAATAAAAGATTATATAATATTTATAATATTTATTTATTTTTTTTAATATTAAGAAAAATTATTTTTAATAAAAATTTAAATTAAAATAATTTTAAATCTTAATATATATTAAATAATTTAATTTTAATTTTATTAAAAAAAAAACCTAACAAAACTCTTAATTAAATTAAAAAATAACACTATAATATATTTTATATTATTAATAAAATCTTATTAAAATTTTTATAAATAATAATATAAAAATTATTTATATTTTAAAAAAATATATTATTAAACACAATTTAACTAAAATTTTTAAAACAACTTATTATAATATAATCATTTTTAAAAAAAGTTCCTTTAAAACAATCCATTATAAAATCAAAATTACTTTTATTATCAATAACTATTTTAAATAATAAATAATTAATATCTTTAATTTTAAATATAATAATCTTATTTTAAAATATAATTAATTATATAATTATAATTTAAACATTAATTTTAAATTTTAAAAAATCTAATTTTTTAAATATAATTATATTTAAATATCTAAAATCTTTAAAAAAATTAATAATTATAAAAAAAATATATATATTTATAATAAATCTAACACCTTTCTATTAAAAAATTAATTACTAACTACAACTTAAAGTTTATATTTTTAAAAAAATCATTATTTATATTAAAAAATTAATTTAAATTATTGTTATCAAAATAGTTAAATAAATTCTAAATTAAATTAAAATATTTAAAAAACCACCTAACAACTAAATTTTATTAAAAATCAATAAATTTATTTATAAAATATTATTTAAAAAAAAAACAACACCCAAATTTATATTTATATATAAAAAAAGAATTAAAAATTTTTAAAAAATATATTAAAAAAATTTTTAAAAAAAAATACATCCAACCCTTACACTCACCCACTAAATATCCTATTTTATTCATATTAAAGAAAAATAATAAATTATAAATATATATAAATTATAAAAACCTCAATAACATAACTATTAAAAATTATAACAGATTATTATAAATCAATAAATTTTTTAACTATTTATAAAAAGTAAAACAATTCACTAAATTAAATATCATCACCACCTATTATAATATTTAAATATTATTTAAAAATATTTAAAAAACAACTTTTAAATATAAATATAAATTATTTAAATATATAATTATATTTTTTAAATTAATTAATATATTTATATCCTTTTAAACCTTTATAAATTATATAAATAAAATTATATAAATAAAATTTATATTATTTATTTTAACAATATATTAATTTATAACAAAAATTTTAAAAAATATTAATAATATATTATATAAATATTTAAAATCTTTAATAAATATAATTTTAAAATTAAATTTAAAAAAACAAAATTTAAAATTATTAAATATAAATTTCTATAAATTATTATTACAACTAATAAAATCAAAATAAACCCTAAAAAAATTAATATTATCCAAAAATAATCTAAACCTAAAAATATTAAAAATATTTAAATCTTTTTAAAACTATATAATTATTATTAATATTTTATTAAAAAATATAATTATATATTAATAACCTTATTAAAACTTACCAAAATAAGAATTAAATTCAACATAACCCCTAATTAAAAAAAAAATTTTAAAATATTTAAGAAATTATTCCTATTAATATCTATATTTAAATTATACAATTTTAATTTATTAATTAAAATCAAAACCAATACCTTAAATATAACTTTAAAAATCTATTTATATTAATTACATTTCAACAAAAAATAACACCCCATCATCTACCTATTTAATAAATTTAATATTATAAAATTTAAATGTCTTATTTATAATAAAGAATTTATAATTATTATTAAAATATACCAAATATAAAAAATATATTTATAAATTAAAAAATTTTTTATAATATATTTTAATTATAAAAATTTTATATTCTTTTTTATTATCAAAATATTTAATTAATATTAAATATAATAGTGAAAAACCCTTAATAAATATAAAATAAAGATTATACATTATAAAAAAAAAAAAAAATTTAAGAACTAACACTTTTAATAAAAAATTTAATTTAATAAAAAAAATATAACCAAATCAAAAAACAATTTTTAAAAAAAAACTTTATATTATTATTATTATTAATATAAATTTTAATAAAATTATTTATATATTTTACAATAAATTTGTTTAAGAACTAAAAAATAGCTATTAATAATATCTTATAATTAAATAAAATTTTTTAAATATTAATAATATATTTTTATATTTTATTATTAAAAATAAAATTATATTATTTTAAAATTTCTTTTATAAAAAATTATAATTTTATAATATATTAATTGGATTTTTTTAAATTATTATTTATAATTTCATTTAAAAAATATTTTATTTAAGAAATCCCCTTATAAATACAATTTATAATAAAATCTTAATTATTATTTATAAATTTAACAAAATAACAATATTTAAATTATAAAATTTTAAATAATTTATTCAAAAATTTGAGTAAGTATATTTTAAATAAATATTCAATTAATATAATTTATAAATTAAATATATTTATAATAAAGATATATTGTTTTTTAGTAAATTTTGGAACTCAATCAAAACCTAAATTAAAACCAAATTTAATATTATTAATAAAAAATATATTTAAACAAATAAATTTATTAAACAAATTATTTAAATAATTAAAATATAATTATACAATTTTTTAAATATAGTTTAAAATAATTAGGTTAAACTATTACCTAGCTTTAAATTTATATATAATATATTAAAATATTTAACCATTAAATATATGTTTTATAAAGTGTTTAAAAAATAAAACCCTACAACTAGAGAATGACATAAGGCAGTTTGGTTCAGTTTCTTCAAAAAAAATATTATTTATTTCAATTTTTAATTTCTAAATCTAAAAATTAAACCAAACCAAAAAATTATTTTAAATAATAAAAATTATTTACCAAAAAACTATTTATTAAAAGAAAAAAAAATTTATTTAATTGTTTTAAGAAGTTATAATTTTAAATTTTATTAAGTTTATTATGTTTATATGTAGAATAATATCCCCTTTAACTTATTTTTATAACATTTTTATAATATAATTTTCACTTTTTAACAATTTTTTTATAATATTATATATAAAGTAATATATTTATTTTTATTATAAAAAATGTGTTTTCAAATTAAAATAAATTATTTTAATTTATAATTTAAAATTTATATATCATAAATATGTTATAAAAAATATAATTAAAATAAATTTTGAATTCTATTTTTTGAATTTTTGAAATCTTATTTAAATATTAATATCCAAATAAAAAAAAAAACAAAAATAAATTAAAACTTAATACTGGTTTTAAATTTAAAAAATTATATTATATAATATTAGAAGTGGATATTTTTGGTTTTTAATATTATATATTTAATATGAATAGTAAATTTATTACAAATTAAAAAAATAATTTAATTAGTGATTAAAAAAAACTATAATTTTCCAAAATAATTTATATTTAAATTTTTTAATAATAAAATATTTTATAATTTTTTAAATAATTTTTAAAACCATAAATTAAAATTTAAAGATTTTATTATATTTTTATTTATAAATTATTTTTAATACAATTTTTTTAACCAATTTACTAAATAACAAATAGAAAATTAATAAATTTATTAACTTTTAATATTTACAAATCTTCATAAACACCACAGCTATTTAATTGTAAGTTAAAAATATTATATTATATATAAAATAACAATTATTTTTAAATCTATTTTACTAACTACCTAATTTTCATTTATACAATTTTATAACCAATCCACCTACTACTACTAATACTACTACTTTAATTATCAATAACTTTTTTGGTTTTATAAATATACACACAGGTATTTTTTTAGTTTTTGCTATTATAACAAAAGGAAAATGGTATAATAAAAGTAATATTAAGAAAAAAAATCCTATAAATAGATAAAATAAATAAAATATAATAAAATAAATAAAATATAATAAAATAAATAGAATATAAATAAGATAAAACAGAATTAAATAAGTAGGACTATAGGGGGTATATATATACTACTGATATAAATATTCTAGAAGCATTTTATCCCTACATAATAGACATAATACTTATATACATTATTAAAACATATTTTTTTGTTTTATATAACACAAAATCATAATCTCCAACTATATTTTATTAGAAATATTATTTTTTTATTTTAAAAGGGTGAATATATGTATTTTAAGCATTTTCTTTAAAAAAATTTATTTATTCATTAATTAATAAGATTATAAGGTTATCCACCATATATTAATAAATTATTATATGTAATATATAAGAAATAGACATCCCTGCCATTTTGAAAAACATTAGTTTATATATAATATAAATATTACTAAAATAATTTTCAAAAACCAAAATCAATGAAAAGTTAATTTATAAAATAAAAAACTAATGCCCCACCATAATATTAAATATTTAATTGGAATTAAACCTTTTTTGATTTTATTTAAAAAAAAATATATTTTATTATTAAAATATTTTATTATTAAAATATTTTATTATTAAATATTTTCTATTATTAAATTATAATTTTATAAATCAACATATTATTAAAAATCCTTTTATAAAAAAAAAAAAAATATTATTATTATTATTAAAAAATACAATTTAATAATAATAATTTTAAAAATCAAAAACAAAATAAAATAAAATAAAGTTAGTTATTAAAGTGAAATTTATAAAAAAAAAGTTTATAATAAAAAATAAACTAGAAAGTAATAATAAATTATTAAAAATTAATAAGAAAACTAAATTTAATAAATAGAATTATAAATATTTATTAAATAAATTAATTAATAAATTAATAAGGATAAAAACAATTTAAAAAAAAATATAAAAAAAATCCAATAATATTATTAAAAATTTTAATATTTATAATAATATTATTTTGTACCCCCCCTACAGCATTATCTTTTTATATCCTCCTTATAACATTATCATCATATACAACCAAAAATCAAAGCAATTAAAGTATGATTAAATAAAAACAAAATCATCACTTTAATCCAAATAAGAAAATAGATTTCTCTCAAACCCATTTTTAATTACCTTACCAATATTTTCGAAAACTTTATATTAAAAAAAAAAATAAAAATAATATAAAAAAAAAAAAAAACTAATTTATAATTTTTAAAAAAAAATATATTAAAATTATAGATGATAATATGAAAATTAATTTTTTTATTTAATCAAATAAAAATAAAAAGAAAGAAAAAATTAAAAAAAAAAATAAATCCTTTAAAAATATATTTATTTTATTTAACAAAATAAATAATAAAAATAACAAAAAAAATATAAAATAATATTTTTATTTTTTTTTCTTTATTTATTCTTATTTTTGGATTATTTTTATAATTATTATATTAATATTTTTAAATTATTTATATATAAAATAATAATGCTTATTTTTATTTATTATCAAATTATTAGATTTGATTTAAAAAATAGAAAAATCCAATTTATCAACATTATTTTATATATAAAATTAATTAAAATAAATATTATAAATATAATAATTTATATAATAAACACAAAAAAAATATAAATATAAAAAAAATAAGAAATTTAATTATTTTCAAAATTAATTATAACTACAAAAATAAAAAGAATATTTTAATCATTTATTAAATTAATATTAAATAAAAATAATTTAATTTATTTATTTTAATATTTTTATTTAGCCAGGTTTGTTTTTAATATAATAAGCAACAAAAATAATAGAAAATATAATTAAGATAATAGAATTAATATTTACAATATTTCAATACCATTATTATTTTTTAAAATATTAAAATCCCATTTTATAATTAAATTATTAAATATTTAAATTATATATATATTAATTGTACTTACCATCAAATAATAATATTAAAATTTTATCCTCAACCCATATATCACCCCCAAAAACATTTTTTTATTTAATATCAATAATTCTCCTAACCAACAACTCCCAATTATTTTTTAAAAATTTATAAAATATATTACTATCATAAATATAACAATATCTAATAATATAGTTTGTTTTATTATTTAAACAAACAATATAGTGGTATTTATTATTACTACTCCAATCAATACCATTTAAAAATATTTTAATAAATAATTGTTAGAAAAATATTAATTAATATAATTAAAACTTTATATTATAATACTAAAAACCAAAATTCCTTATAAATATTAATAAAATAAATATCCAGATATTAATTTTTAATTTATTAATAATTTTAAAAAATTTATAATAGAAATAACAAAAAAATATTTTGATTATATTTAAAATGGTTTTAAAAAATAATATATTAATCTATATATTTAATAAACTAAATATTAGTTATTTTATATATATATAAAATAATATTAATTTAAATATATAAAATTAATTATTTAAATATTTTAAAATTATTTTTTATTTTTAAATCAAAAGATTATGCCTGACTGAAAGGAAGGTTCATAATGAACTCCCATGAGAAAAGAAATCTATGGTGAAAATCTGGAAAAAAGCAAAAAAATGTGTTGTTTTTGGCGAACTTAGAAATTTAAAACTTTTGAAAACTTTATACAAATTTGTATGGAGTTTTTAAAATCTTGGTGTTTTTCTATTTTTTTGTAGTAACATCTATAATGTGTGCAGTCTTACCGCCAAGCCCTTTTTAAAGATGTGGGCGGGTAATGAGGTTGCAAAAGTGGGCTGGGTTGAGTTAATTTGAGAAATTTATTATATATAGCCATACTGGTGTTAGGTTCGGTCTTTCAGTTAGGTTTAAGTGCTGCACATGCAGCCTTCTAGTTAATTATATTTTAAAAAAAAATAATGGATTTAATAATAAACAAAAATTTTTAATTTAAATTGAAAAAAATATTAAATTATTTTTATTTTTTTTTGAATTTAATAAAAAAAATATTTTTTTAGAATAATAATAAATTACCAAATTTATAATAACATATTATAATGTTGATAAAAATTCAAAACTATATTAACTATTTAGCTTTAATTTTTATAAATTATTAAATATTTAAAAGAATTTTGATAAAATTGTTAATATTGAAATTAGAAAATCTAAAATTCTTTATTAATTATATAAATATTTATTAAGTTATTTTCAAATTTATATAAATAGAATATTTATAATAGAAAATTATATAAAAAATTAATAATATAAATAAATTACAATTTTTATTGGAAAAAAATTAATAATAATATTTTTATTAATTAATAAAAATATAAATTATTATTTTATATATAAATATAAAATATTTTATTTAAAATAAAAGTTAACTATATTTGGTAGGTTAAGAAGATAATATATTTACTAAAAATATTTAGAGTGTAATTTTTTAAAATAATAATTATAAATAATTTATTGTTCTTATTTTTTGATTAACCAAAATTCCATAATCTTTTAAAATTATTATAATTTAATATAAATATTTTATTTGCAAGAAGGTTAAAAATATTCCTCAATAAAGAAATATGTATAATAGAAGAATGTATTTAAGAATGTATTCTATAAAATAGAAAAGTATTAATTATTTTTGATGCTTGGATGTCTTTAAATAGGTTTTTATTTGTTATAATTATTGTTTATTGGATGGATGAAGAATAGAATTTACAAAAATACTTAATTGGTTTTAAATATTTAATAGAAAAATATACAAAGGACTATATTGTTAAAATGGTTTTACAAATTATAAAAACCTATAATTTAAAGGATTGCTTATATACAATTATTACTGATAATACCAATAACAATTGAACAATAACGGATTCGCTTACTTAACACTTTGACAATAAGAAAATTGATATCTTAAAATTATTAACAAATAAAAACAATAATAATTTTTAAGAAATTTTATAGGAAATTATTTTATAAATATTTTTTATATAAAATAAAAATTAACTATATTTATTTTATTTTACCTATATTATTCAATTAATAATTAATACCTTTATTAATGATATTAAGGGTGTTCTTGATGTTGAAAACCTTTTTAAACCCCTAAAAATTAAAAAATTTGAAAGGTTTAAGATTATGTTTGTTTTATTTTAAAAGACTTTCTTTATAATAAGATAAAATCTTTTCTATATATAAAATAATATTTTTTTTTTTTTTTTTCAATTTCATCAAATAAAATAACAGATATACATATTATGTAAAATAATTATGATATTTCTTGATTATTTAGAATAATTTAAAGAATTGTAAAGAGATTTTAAAAATTAAGTTATTTTGAAAAAAATATTAAATATTAATAAATTTATTTAATTAATTGGATTATATATTAATATTTATATAAAATAGAATTTTACTTTAATAATATTTATTTATTTTTTTTAATTAAAAATAATTATTTATAAATAAATAGAATTACTAAATAATGAAGATTAGCAATATTGTTTATTTATAAATAATAAATTTGATTAAATAAAATATATAATTGGTATTCTATAATTATTTTATAAATATATATTACTTTTATTAACATCAAATTAATTAACTATTTATTTTGTTTAATAAATATATAATAAATTATTTAATTATATAGAAGTTTATATTAAATAATTTATAAAATAATTTAATATTTAAAAAATAAATCTTAAAAATACTTTAGAAAATAATATTAAAAAATTAAATTAATATTATAATAAAATAAAATAAAAAAAAGATATTCTATATAATTTAAAAATAATCTTTAATTTTAAAATTAAATTAAGTTTTTATATTTTATTAAATTAAGATAAAATATATAAAACTAAGTATTGGGACAAATTTTTAAAATATTATAAATAAAATTATAATAAAAATGAAGTCTTAGGTGTTGTATATAAATATTTTAATAATATATACTATTTTATATAAAATAATAATTTTTAAATTTTAAATAATAAATTATATTTAAATCTTTTTAACTAATTATAAAATAATTATTAATAGAGTTGATTCTTGTTATTTTAAGATATAGAATAATATAATAAAATAGAATTTTATATTTATTAAGAAATAATAAGTTTTCTTTCTGTTATTTTATATGTGGATTTTAAATATAGTTAATTAGTTTTTTAAGATTAAAACCTAATTCTATTTTAAAAAATAATAATAAATATTTGGTTATAAATATTTTATATTTTTATTTATAACTTATAATATATTTACAATATTAATAGTTTTTATTGATGTTGAGCAAACTTTTAATCAAATATAAGATATTATAATTTGGTAATATAATTGATTAAAGTTTTAAATTATATATGGTATATTTTTTTTTTTTAGTACTGATTATTTTTATTAATTTTTAATAATATTAATGATTTATTAAAACTTTTAATCAATTAAGTTGTTGTTTGTAAATAAAAAAGAATTGTTTGAGTAAGAAACAATTTTATATGATGATAAGTTATATGATAAAATGTATATTAGGTTTATAGATTTAAAAAATATAATATTATTTATTAAATAGAAATGTGCTGTTAATTCTATTAATAATATTATATGATTATGTATTTGAAAATAATTTAGAATATAATAAATCTTAATTTTATTATATTCTATATTATATGATTTCCAACATGATTTCATTATAATATTTTTTATGTTATTCCACATATGGTATAGATATTAATATTTTATTAAAATTAAAGATGATTATATTAAAATAATTGATCCAAACTAAACTGAATTGTTCTATTAAATTTATAAATTGAACTGAACCATGCCCAAACTTGGTGCAATGGTTCGGTTCGGTTTATAATTTAAACCAACCCATATCATTCTCTACCTACAACAATATTATTACTTTTAATACCTAAAAAAATAATTCTAAAAATAAATAAATATATTAAAAATATAATAAATTTTTATAATAATTTTAAAAAAAACTTTTAATTTATAATTAAATATATATTATATTATTATAACCAAAAAAAAAAGGAAATATTATTTTTTAAAAAAAAAAATAAAGTATATTTGCTTGTCAAATATATTAAATATAAAAAATAATTTAACAAAGAACTTGATTATTAAAAATATAAATTTTTTATAATTATAAAAAAATTTAATAATAATATTTTTAAATTTAAAATACTAGGATTTATATGTATTTATTAATTTTTTTATATTTTATTTTTAAAATTAATTTTAAAAAATCTAAAAAAAAACTTTAATAATAAAGAATTAAAATTTAAAGATTATATTAAATATAAATTTAAAAAAATCTTTAATAAATTCAACAAAAAAAATAAATATTTTATTAGATGATTATTATTTTATGGATTATAAAATAATTTTTAAATATTAGAAAATAATATATTTTTAAATATTATTTAAATCTATTTTAGTTAAAGATTTATAATATAATTTATAAAATAAGGATATGGATGATTAAAGAAATAAGTTTAATTTTAAGATTAAATTAATATTTTGTTTTTAAATAATTTTTAATAAATTTTTTTTATTTTTTTTTTAATAATAGTTATATTGATATTATTTTATAATTTAATTATCTTATTTCTTTTATTTTTTTCTATTTTTTTTTAATTTAATAATTCTTAATTATAGATAATGGTTTTTAAATGTTTATGTTTTAATAATTTTAATTCCTTTTATTTTTGAATAATTTTTATAGATATTTTTAAAATATATATTTAAAATTTAAATTATTTAATTTATAATTCTACTTATTTATCTTCAATAAATTTTAATTCCTTTTTCTTTTTTTTTAATTATTAATTTAATTATTTAATTATACATAATTAATTAAGAATATTAATAATAAAAGAATTTAATTTATAAAAATCAGTTAAACAATTCTTTTATTTATTTTAAATATAAACAGAATATTCTTTATATTTTAATATAATAATATAGAAATAATTATTCTTGATATAATATTTATAAAAAATAAAAATAGAAAAACCAAATTTTTTAATATAATTTATTTAAGGATTATATTAATTATAAAAAGATTTATTTTATTTTATTTATTCAACTAATATTTATATTTTATTTTTTTTATATATTGTATTATATTTATTTTAAAATTAAGTTTTTATTTATTATTTTAATTTTGATTATTATTTTTTATATATTTTTTGTTTATGTCATCCACCATTTATAAACATAATATTATTATGAAATAGATCTAGTTTATATAGATATAATTTTAATATAGTTACCTAATTCTATATCTAAGACTATTCTATATAAAACTATAATTAATATAAGAATTCCCCACACAACATTATCCTCTTATATAAAAAATTGATCTTTATTTTATTTATATTATACTCACTCTACATAAAATCAAAAACCACATAAATTTTAACTTTAAAAAAAAAAATAATATTATAAATCTACAATTTTAATAACACAAATATCTATACCCTATTCTATATTATATTATTCCCAATCCTACATACTACACTTTTTTTAATTTTAATTATAACACTAATTATATTTATTTATAAATTCAACTATCTATTTTTAAATCTTATTATACAACACCCATATAACTACATCACAAAATTACAAAACTTAATAAAACAACACAACAACACCTTACATCACATAATTACTTATATATATATAACACAACAATATTTATAATTATCACCCTTTATATAAAATATCATCATATATATAAAATTATTATTAAAATTAATAAAATATTAATTCTTCATCAATCAACTCAAATACAATTCAATCTTTTTATTATTAAATCCTATTATTATTACACATTTTATCAACAATCTTTAATATCTTACAACATATATACTTCCTGTTTTAAAAACCCAAATATCTTAAATTAAAAATCAAACATAAAAAATAAAACATGTTTAACTAGATAGCCAATTAAAGTATAATATAAATATTTTTTAATTTTTATATAATATTTATAATTTATAAATAATTATATTTAATTATAAATATTTTTTTATTATCTTTATTCCTACAATTAATTATATTTTGTTGAAATTCAAATAATTTTTTATAAAATTTATATATTGATTATTTTAAATATATATAAAATTAAATTATAATACTTAATATAGATAATAATTATAATATAATCAATATTTTTTGTAAATTTATTGTTTATATAATATATTAATTTTAATTAAGTTCTATTTTTATTATTTAAAAACAAAATTATATATATTAAAAAATATAAAAATTTAATCAATAATAAACTTTTAAAAAAATTAAAAATTATTAAATAAGATATTATAAATTTTAAAGATTTTACTTCCATTATAATATTTTTTTATAATTTATTATATTTTATAAATTATTAACAATCTTTTATTATTATTATATATTTAAATTTAAAATAATGGATATAAAACAATAACTTTTTAAAATTTTATTATATTTAACCAAAAATATTATTTCTATAATATATCCTATATAATATCTAGTTAGCAGAATAAATATAAAAAAATAAAATATTAAAAAAAAATATATTTTTAATTTTTTAAAAAAAATTTATTAAATAATTATAATCACCCATTAATTGTTATTATTTAAATTTAAAAATCACCACCATTAAAAAATTATAAAAATCTTACACAAGCTTATTAAAAACATTATTTTAAAATTAAATTAAAACAAAATAAAAATAATAATTTTCTCAATAAAATTTACAATAATCTTTATATTTTATTTAAAAATCCTATAGATTATTAACTAATATAATAATTTATAAATACAAAAATATTAAAACAAAAGATTAATAATTGATTTAAAATTAGATTATAAATATTTAATATATTTTTATTCTTATTTAATTATATTTTTTACAAACAATTTAATATAATAACAAAAAATTTAAATTTAAAATTTAAAAATATAATATTAAATTAAAAAATCAATAATATTAAGTTTAATAAATATTTTTATCAAAATCCATTACAATATATAAAACATCTACTAAAATAATTAATATATACTAAAAATTTTACATACACACCTATACATAAATATAATTTTAAAAATCATCATATATATATTTAAAGATTCATACAACAAATTAATAATAAAATATATAAATAATAAAATTATTAATATTAAAGAAAAAGATTTAAATTTAATATTTATAATTTAATAAATAATATTTTCTAATTTTATAATTTTAATTTTTATTATTTATATTTCCAATATTACTTATCTTACAAATTTTTCTAAAAATAAAAAATCATAACCAATATATCTTACAATTAACAATCTACCTATTAATATCCACAATCAACCATCTATATATATTTAACTACTTTTTACCCTTTTATTAATCCCAAACATTAATATTTAAATAAATAGTAAAAATTATAAATTAATATATAAATTTAAAATATATTTTTTAAAATTTTAGAATTATTAAATAAATATAAATCAAACACTAAAAATCTATTTAATCTTAATATTAATATATTTTATATTAATAGATTAATTTATTATTATATATCACATTTATACAACTAGATTATTAACCATATAGAATATATAAAAATCCTCAATATCAATACACATTTATATTTTATATATAAAATAAATATTTAAAATCTAAAAAAATATTATAAAAAAATATTAATTAAAGATTACTCTTTTTATAAAACCTTAAAAAGCCAATTAACAAATAATAAAATAAATTAAAAAAAACTAAAAAATATTTAAAATAAATTAAAATATAAAAAAAATAATTAAACATTATTAAGTTTTTATTAATTAATAAATATCCAACCAAACCTACTTCTAAAATTTAATTTTTTATATAAATTTTATTTTAATACTTTTTAATATATTTTTAATTAATTATATATATTTTTATAAAAATATTTTAAAAAATTAACAAATTTTTTAATACAAAAATAAAAACCTTAAATAATTTTAATATAATTAAAATATATTAATTAAATTATTACACAAACATTATATATTAATTTAAATATTTAGATAAATAATCAATAAATATATTAAAATTTTAATATTAATTTTAAATTAAAAAAAATTATCAGGTTTCTAATTATATTAATTTTAATAAATAGATTATTATAATTTATTAATAAAAATTTTTTTTTAATATTTAATTTCTAAATTTTTAAATTTTTTAAAAAATTTAAAAATGGAGATTAAGATTTTTATCAAACTTCTTAAGTTTTATAGAAAATTTTTAAATTATAAATTTAAATATTATATTATATATATCAAATAATAATATTTTAAAAATTAAAAAAAATCTTGATTTTAATATTATAAATATCCAATTAATAAAAGAAAATACAAAATCCAATAATAATAATATATTAAATATTTAATAATTTTAAAAATATATTTTATATAGTTATCAAAATTATCTTAATTTAAAAATTATATAAATTATTTTAACAATTATTATTATTTATAAAATTCTGAATCTTATTAATAAATTTACAAAATATTTAAGGCCCTTTTATTTTAAAATTATTAAAATTTATTATATATTAAACAGTTAAAATTTAACAAATATTAATAATATTAACCTATTTTTCTACTAATTTTATAATTAATTACAAATTTTTATTAATAATTTTTAGGACTTTAATATAAAATCCTTTCACTATATTTATATTATAAAACTATTCTTTTTCAAAAATCAATTACTATAAAAAGATTTTTTTTTTAAAAGGTTATTAGATATTAAAAAATTTTATATAAACATTTATTATTTAAAACTAATCTTATTTTTTAAATAAAAAATATTTGTATAAATTATAATTTTAATTTATTAATTATAATTAATATTTTTTTAAAATTTAGTAAAGTTCAATATAATATTTATAATTTTATTAAAACTTTCCAAAAACCTAATCCAAATTAGAGAATGACATGGGGCGGTTTGGTTCGGTTTCTTTAAAAAAAATATTATCCATCACGGTTTTTTGGTTTATAAAATAAAAAACCAAACCAACCCAAAAACTATTTAACAATATAAAAACCATCCGCCAAGAAACCGCCAAGATTTCTATAAATAGAAGTCGCCCAAATCTTAATTTAAAAAATTAAGAAAAATATAATTCTATAGAAAATTATTTAAATAATTTAATTATATTTTTTATTATTTTTTATTATTAATATTAAATTAATTATAATTTATTTAATTTTTAATGGTTTTGAATTTTTAGTTTTTCAAAAAATATTTTGAATAAAAATATAAAAAAAATTAAGCGAGATTTCGTATTTTTTTTATAAAAACGGTTAATACCACTCTCGCTTAGCACAACCACTCTATTTTAATTAAAATAAGAGAGATTTGGCGTTTTTAACATGTTTTAAGAACTCCCACACTTAATTTAATTATTTTTTAATTATTTTAATTATTTTTTAATTATTTTAATTATTTTTTAATTATTTTAATTATTTTTTAATTATTTTAATTATTTTATATATAATTGTATGTAAAAAACTGAGTTGATTCGAACCGATTCGCCCCGCCAAGATTCGAAACCGCCCCGAACCATACCCAAGCTTGGCGCAATGGTTCGGTTCGGTTTATGGTTTAAACCGACCCATGTCATTCTCTAATCCAAATTAAAAAATTATTTTTATTAAATTAATAAATTTTATAATATATTTAATAACCTTTAATAAAAATAATATTTTTATTAATATATATATTGATTTATAAATTTATAATATATTATATACTTATATTAATAATATAGAGCAATAATAAAAAATTAATAAATAGTTGATATTTAATGAAAGATTACCAAAATTAATAAAAAATAACCTTTGTTTTAATCAATTTAAATTAATAAAACTTTTGTCAAATTCTTAACAAGGGGTTGATAAAGTAAGGCAAAAAGAAAAAAACTTTATTTTATTTTAAACAAAAACAAATTAATACATTTTTTTTAAATTTATTATAATTTTTTAAATTTTCCAAATTCTGTTTTTTGTAAATTTTATTATTAATCAAAATTTTTTTTAATAAATATTAAAGATTTTTTATTTATTTTTTATTAACAAAATACTTTTAAAAATATAAGTAATATATAAAAATTTTCAATTTAATAATTTTTTTTTAAAAAATTTTAAAATATTAATAAATAAATTATAAATAGCTAATAAACCTTTTTTTAAACCTAATATAAAAAAAAGAATATTAACAAAAATATTAAAAAAAAAAATCTGTTTAAATCTTTATTTTTTTAAAAAATAATATTAAATATTTAATATAATATTATTAAAATATTATTAAAATATAAACCTTGTTTAATATTATAAATATGGAATTTAATATAATAAAATAAATATTATAGGTTTTAATTTTTATTAAATTTAAAGTGTTTTCCTAATCTTATTAAAAATATCAAAAAAAATCCTTAATTATGGATTTTAAACATAAGACTATTAAAAATAATAAATCAATCCATCCATAACTTAATACCCCTACTAATATTTAACCATTAAATTTCATTGATTTAATAAAAAAAGAATATAAAAAAATATTGTTAACATTTAATATAAAGCCTTTAGCAATTATTATTAATATAAAAAAAATATTATTATAATCTATAAAATTAAATATCCTTTCCAAACAAAAGATTATTAATATTAATATAAAATGATTTATTCTATTTAGATTATTTTCATCTTTTCTTTTATTAAATGGTATAAACTTCTTAAAATCTAACATAGGTTTTGATTTAAAAAATAATTCCAATTATAAAAAAAATATACATAATTACCTAATAATAAACAAACAAATATTTTTTAAAAAAATAAAACAAAACTTATTTAAATAATAATTTAATAATAAGATTTAACCAAATTTTAATAAGATTAATATATATATTAAACATTTAATTATAATTATACTATTTTTAAATTTAATTAATTAAATTAACTTTATTTCTTAAATTATAAGATTTTACCTTAATTAAATATTGATAATTTAAAATTTAATTTTAATATTAAATTTATATTAACAATTTATGGGTATATATTATAAAATCTATTAAAAATCTAATAATAAATGTCTATAATTTTTTGGATTTTAATATTAAAAGCCAAGCTATTTATGTTAAAATTTTTTTAAAACCTAATTCTTTATATTTTATAAACTTTAAAACAATCCAATCTATAATAAATAAATATAAATACTATAAAATATTAAATATTTATTAATAACTATTTAAAAATATTTTTTATATTTAATAATTACAAAAATTTTAATATTTTTATATTAAAATTTTAAAAAAGGTTTCAGATTTTAAATTTAAAATCTATTAAATAAGTTAAATTTTATTATTATAATATAAATAATAAATTGTATTTAAATTTATTTAAAACAATTGAATACTAATTTAATAAATTATAAAATTATAAGAAGAATAATAAATATCTATAATAAAATTCTAAACATCCTATATTTACTATTTATATTAATATTAATAATAGATAACACTTTTTAATAATTTATTATAAAATATATAATATATTGGATATTTTAATAAAATTTTAATAATTTACCAATATCCAATATAATATTAAATTAATAAGATAATATGTAATAATTATAATATTACCATTCTATAAAGTTTTATTTTTATAATTAAAGAAAAAAAGTAAAACTTTATAAATATTTTTGTAATATTATAATCTTTTTTTTTATTATATATTAAATATTGAATATTTATTAGAATTTTTAAAATATTATATTAATAAAATTTAATAAATAATAATATATAATATAAATTATTTTATTTATTTGAAAATCAATTAAATATTAAATATTAGGTGTTGATTATTAAATATTATATTTTGTTTTTTATTATTTTAAATTATTTTGATATTTAATTTGATATATTATTATTAAAAATATATAATTTATAATTTTATTATTTTTAATTGGAAAGAATCTTTAAATAATTATGTTAATTATATTTTATTAAATATTGTATGTTTACAACATTATTTTAAGAATATATTGTAGTTGAATTTTGTGAGGGTACCTGAAGTTAAAAAACTTTGCTGCCCTTATGGTCATCTGAGGGCAGTGAGGGCAACCCAATTTTTTGCTGATGAAATTCTATTGTTCTTTTTTAAATATATATCTATTTAAGACTTTTTTTTTAAAAATCTTTTATTATTTTTTTATTTTCTAAATTTCTGTTGTTTAAAGATATTTTTATAATATTTATTATTTTTAAATTTAAGGATAACAATATAAATTATAAAAGAAGATATATAAATTTTTAAAAAATTATTTTTATTTTTCTTAATTAAAAGTATATTTATAAGATGCTGGTAATAATTTTAATATATATATTATTCTAAATTATAAAGGTTATATATCTTCCAGATACAAATAAAAAAAGTAATAAAATCATTTTTTAATATTTTAAAGGCAACCATAAATATATATAAAAGTATTTTATTTAAGAATCTTTTATTAATCAACAAAATTTTCTCTTTTTCAAATTCATTTATGTTTTTAAAGAAGTTTATTATAGTTTTATAGAAGCTTTTATATTTAATAATTTTTATATTTTAAAACTTTATCTTTAAAATAAAAATAAAACTTTTATTTAATAATTTAAATTTTTATGTAAATATTTTATAATTTCTTTAAAACTCTTATTTAAAAATAGGTTTCTTAATCTAATATTTATTATATATATTAAAAGATTTATAGCATATGCTTTTATAAACAATCAATTCTTTAATTTAAAAAAGATTATTTTTATAATAGTTAAAATATTATTTTATAAAAAGCCCTATTGTTTTAGTATTAAATTCTAGTTAAATATTCTTTATATCAAAAATTACATTTTCTATAAAAATATTAAGATAAAGGCTTTCCTTATATATAATATATATCCTTAAAAATATATTATTTTTTTATAAAAAATAATTTGCTTTTTTAAAATCCAAAAGGTTGATTCTATAAAAGAAATTGATAAAAGATATATATTTATTATAATTATATATAAAGAATATTCTATATCAGGTTATATTATTTAAAAAAAAGTAGATTATTCTTATAATATATTATTAAAAACTGTTGTAAAACCTTCAAAAATATGTAGGTTTTTTATAAAACATACTATCTATATTATAAATTAATATATTAATAATATATTTACTTTGGTAGAAATACTTCTGTTAAAGAGGGTAATAGGGGTAAAAAATTTATACACAGACCTCACTACCACATACCTCTTGTACAGAACAGGTGACCAGGCAATAACTACCTCTTGTAATAGCTGTCCTTGCTATAGCAACAACAGATTTTAATTTTTTTAATTTTTTTTTTTTTTTATTGATTTGATGATTTAATTATTTTATTACAAACCATTAGTTAAATTTATTCTTAATATTAAAAAAAATATTTATAAGAATTAATTAAATAATTATGTTATTGTCACAGACCTACGGTCTTGACAGTATAACTACCTATACCTTGCTTTACATTATACTATTTTTAGTTCTACATACTATACTTTCTCTAATTCTAATTAAAATATAAATAATATTTATTTATGAGTTTGACTATCTATTTCTAAATCTTATTGTATGGTATTTATTATATAATATATTTATATTTTAGACTTTTATAAATATATAAATATTTGTAAATTAAGTGTTTGTATAATTATATGTGAATATATAAATAATGTGATTATTATTTATTGTATAAAATATTATTATGTATATAAGATTATTGTTAGGATTGATGAAATATTAATTCTTTATTAATTAATTTAAATACAATTTAATTTTTTTGTTATTGAATTCTATTATTATTACACATTTTATTAATAATTTTTAATATTTTATAATATATATATTTTCTGTTTTAAGAACTTAAGTATTTTAGATTAAATTTGTTTATTAACATACATATATTCTTTTTTTAAACTAAGTAGGATCAATCAAAATGTTATATTTTAACTAACTTAAACACATTTCACTTTTTATATTTAATTTTTAATCTTGAAAATTATATTATATTAAAATATAAGATAATGGATAAAAAAGGAGATTGTATATTTTTTTATAATATATTTTTATTAAAAATTTTCAACACTTTTAATTGAACTAGTTAAATTATTTAATATTTATAAAAATAATTGAAAAAAGTATCTATTTTTTCTGAGTTTAAATTAATTATAGAATTATTTAATAAAGAAGATGATTTTTTTAAAAAAAATAATAGATTTTATGCCTGACTGAAAGGAAGGTTCATAATGAACTCCCATGAGAAAAGAAATCTATGGTGAAAATTTGGAAAAAAGCAAAAAAATATATTGTTTTTGGCGAATTTAGAAATTTAAAATTTTTAAAAATTTTATATAAATTTGTATGGAGTTTTTAAAATTTTGACATTTTTCTATTTTTTTGTAGTGACATTTATAACATATATATAGTAATGTAGGTGGGTAATAAGGTTGTAAAAATAGGTTAGGTTAAGTTAATTTAAGAGATTTACTATATACAGCCATACTGGTGTTAGGTTCGGTCTTTTAATCAGGTTTAAGTGCTGCACACGCAGCCTTCTAGTATTAATTTTAGTATTTAAATTAATGATAAATTTATTTTTTTAATAATTATTAAAAAAATAAAATACAAAATCTTTTCTTTAAATAATAATAAATATTTGCAAAATTTTAAAAAGATTATTTAAATTCTATAATATATTGAAATATCTATTTATATTTAAATCTAGATTTATGAAGTTATTAACTTTAAATAAGATATTTATATATATAAAAACTAATTTGTAGAAATTAATTATGTTGGATATATTAAAGAAATTAAAGAAATTAATTTATATTAATTTAAATATGTTTTTAAGAATAGGAAAAATAAATAATGTATATGATAATTTGAATTAGACCTTAAAGATTTTGATAAAAATCTTAGTGATAATAGTGATAATGATGATATTGATAATAATTATTATATTTTTGATTTAAATGATAAATTATTAATTGGAAGATATTAAAATAATTGAATGATAAAACTTGTTGATTTTATTAAATTTGATGGATTATTTAGTAAATTTAATCAATTTATTAAATAATTGAATGATATTTTTTATTTTTATTTAACTAATTTTTTTTAATAATAAGTGTAAGATTTGATATGTTGGATTCTTTTTAAAAGAAATTATTTTTAATATCTATAATATTTATTGTGAAAAATATGAAGAAAATATTTTTTAATAATGATGGTGAAATATTCTTGAAATTATTATAATATTTATTATATGGTTTGAATTTATTTTATTTCTTTAATAAATCTATAATTATAAGAATAAATTTAAAGAAATTTTATATAAATTTTATATATTATAATAAATAAAATTTATTTAAAAATTTATTTAATAAATTAATTAATATATTCTTTTTATTAAATATAATAACAATTAATTATTCTATTATATTAAAAAAGGATTTAAATCTTAATAAAAACAAAAAATTATAGAAATTAAAACCTTTAATAAATAAATGATTTATTGAGAAATATAATTTTTTATTATAAAATTTAATAATAATTTTTATAAAAATAATAAAATTAATATTATTTGATTTAAATAAAATAATAACCTTAATTATAATTAATTTTAATTTTTAAATTTATAAAATAGATTTATAAATTTAAATAATAATAATTGATTTTTTAATTTAAATTATCAATAATATGTTACACTTTGACAGGCTATCCTGTCAAACACGTTTCACTTTTTATATCTGACTCTTAATCTAAAATATCTGGGTTCTCAAATCAAGAAGTATATATATCACAAAATATTAAAAACTATTAATAAAATATATAACAACAATAAGATTTAATAATAAAAAAATCAAATTATATTTAAATTAACCAATAAAGAACTAATACTTTATTAATCCTAATAATAATTTTATATACATAATAATATTTTATATAATAAATAATAATCATATTATTTATATATTCATATATATAAATAATACAAGCATACAAGCAATTAATCTACAAATATTCACATATCTACAAAGATCTAAAATACAAGCTCATCATATAATAAATACCATACAACAAGATTTAGAAATAGGTAATTCAACTCATAAATAAACATTATTAATCAAAACTAGAGAAATACAATATATAAGATTAAGAATAACATAATATAGAACAAAATACAGGTATTTATACTATCAAGACCATAGGTCTGTAATATTATTTTCTCTCTCTAAGGTCAAAATCCATATGGTCTTTAATCCTACATAAAATAAGTATAAAATATAGATATAAATAAGATAAAGATTAATTTTCTGTATAAAAAAAGAATATTATATGGAGAATTCTTATATCAACTATAATCTTATATAAAATAATCTTAAATATAAAATTAAATAATTATATTGGAATTATATCTATATAGACTAAGTTTATTTCATAGTAATATTATGTTTGTAAACAATAAATAATATAAACAAGAAATATATAAAAGGATAATGATCAGAATCAAAATAGAGATTAAAACTTAAACTTAAAATAATTTATAATACAATATATTTAATTAATCAAATATTTATTAAATAAATAAAATAAAAATTAAAACAAACTTCTCATCAATATTAAAATATTTAAATTAATTAAATTAAAAAATCTAATATTTTAATATTTATCCCATATAAATATTATATTTGGAATAATCATTTTTATATTATAATATTGGGAAATATTAATTATTTTATTTGTATTCAAAATAAATAATAGGGTTATTTTGCTGATTTTTATAAATATTCTTCTTAATATTCAAAAATAGATTTAATTAATAATTTTTTTTAATAAAACAACTAAATCATCAAATCAAT
>JAJTUH010000019.1:0-25643 GCA_036971555.1 Drechslerella coelobrocha | reverse complement strand
TTAAAAAATTTAAAAAAAAAACAAACAGTTGCTTAACAAAAAATTGTATAATTTTAAATAAAAATTATTTAAAAACAGAAAGAGCTTTGTTAATTTAAAATAAAATATATAAAAGCAATTATTTATAAAAAAGATTTATTAAAACAAATAATAAAAAAAAACAAAATCAATTTGATTAAATCCTAAGATAATATAAATATAATTATTTTTAAAAAAGAAATGGAAAGGATTTATTAAAAATTATTTAGTAATACTATATTAATTTAATAAAATTAAACTTATTTCTTTGATCATCTATGCTTTTATTTTATAAATTATAACATAAATTTCTAATCAAAGTAAATTTAAATAATATTTAAAAATATATTATCTTCAAATATTTATAAATCATTTTATAATTTATAAAGTGATAATTATTTAATAAGATATTTTTTTTTTTTATTAAATCCATCAAGGATTTTTTTAAATTTATATTCAATATAGTCTTCAAATTCCAATTCTTTATTATTAAAATCCTCTCTTAAATTTTTAAAAACTAATTTTAAAAATAAAATATAAAAAAATTGATAAATACATATAAATCTTAATATTTTAAATTTAAAGGTATTATTGTTGAATTTCTTTATAATTATAAAAAATCTATGTTTTTAATAATTAAGTTTTTTGTTAAATTATTTTTTGTATTTAATATATTTAGCAAGTAAATATGTTTTATTTTCTTTTTTTAGAAATAATGTCTCCATTTTTTTCTAATTATAATAATATAACATGTATTCAATCATAAATTGAAGATCTTTTTTTAGATTATTATAAAAATTTATTATATTTTTTATATATTTATCTATTTTTAGAATTATTTTTTTAAATATTAAAGATAATAATATTGTTATAAAGTTCCATTTTTTAAACACTTCATAAAACATATATTTAATAGTTGAATGCTTTAATATATTATATATAAATTTAAAGCTAAATAATAGCTTAACCCAATTATTTTAAATTATATTTAAAAAATTATATAACTATATTTTAATTATCTAAATAATTTATTTAATAAATCCATTTATTTAAATATATTCTTTATTAACAATATTAAGTTTAATTCCAATTTAAATTCTAATTAAATTTCAAAATTTATTAAAAAATAAAATATCTTTATTATAAATATATTTAATTTATAAACTATATTAACTAAATATTTATTTAAAATATATTTATTTAAATTCTTAAATAAATTATTTAAAATTCCATAATTTAAATATTATTACTTTACTAAATTTACAAATAATAATTAAAATTTTATTATAAATTATATTTATAAAAAAATTTCTTAAATAAAACATTCCTTAAATAAAATCATAAATAATAATTTAAAAAAATTCAATAAATACATCATAAAATTATAACTTTCCATAAAATAAATATTAATTAAATTTATTTCTACAATACATATCACAAATTCTAATATATTATTTAATATTTTATTATATTCAAAGTTAATAATAATCTTTAATTAAAAGTTCTTAAATTTATTTAATTCCTAAATATCCATAAATTAATATATTATAATATTATTTAATAAATTATTACTAAAAGTCTTTTATAAAAATATAAAAAAAATTCTAAAATAATATAATTCCATTTTCAATAATAAAATATAAAAATACATTATCAATATTTAAAAAAATTTATTTAATTATAAAATATTATTAATAACTATTTTTCAATTTTTTAACAAATTTATTATAAAATATATAAATAATTTTATTAAAATTTATATTAATAATAATAATATTATAAAATTTTTTTTTAAAAATTATTCCTTAATCTAATTATATTTCTTCCATTAAATCAAATCTTCTACTAAAAATGTTAGCTCCTAAATTTTCTTTTCCTTTATAATATACAATCTTCATTTTATATTTATTAAAAATTTCCCACCACTATATTTAATATCTATTAAATACTTTAATAATAAAAAAGAATATAAAATTCTTATAATTAGAATATATTATAAAAAATTCCTTTATTTATAAATATATTTTCTATATTTAATATACTTTAACAATAACCATAAATTCTTTATTATAAATAAAATATTTAAATTCCATAAAATCAAATTTATAAAATAAATAAACAATAAAATATTATTCTTTATTAAAATATAATTAACATAAATAAATTTTTAAAATTATATTTAAAACATTTATTTTAATTTTAATTAATAAATTAAGATCATATAACTTAAATATAAATATAAATAAAAATAATTTTTTAAATATATTAAAAATTATTTTTTAATTAAAAATTATATCAAATTTAATTCCTATTTTAATAAATTCCAATAAAACAATTAACATATAACTATATTTCTTAATAAAATATTAATAATAATTACATAATCTTAAAAAAACTTAAATATTTTTAACATTTTTAGATTCAAATTATTTTTAAATAATATCAACTTTTTTAAAATCCATTTTAATTTTATTAATTATAATAATAATTTTTAAAAATTTATATTTAATAATTTTAAATTCCATTTTTTTAAGTTCAACCTTAAGATTATATTTATTAAATACTTCAAATATTTATATAATATATTATCAATATTTTTTAAGATTTTTATTATAAATTAATATATTATTGAAATAAATAATACAAATTTTATTTATATAATTTTATAAAACATAATTTATAAAAATTTAAAAAATACTAATATATTAGTTAATTTAAAAAACATGATTATATATTTAAAAAATCCATATTAACATTTAAAAACAATTTTCCAAATATTTTTAAATAATACTTAAATATTATAATATATAATAATAATATTTAATTTAGTAAATCATTATATTCTTTATAAATAATTAAAAGATTTGTTAATTTAAGATATTTTATTACAATTTTTAATAATTATATTATTAAAATTTTTATAATCCATATATATTTATAATTTGCTATTTTTTTTAAATATAAATAATATAAGATATTCAACAAATAAACATAAAAATTAAATATATTCTTTTTTAAAATTTTTTTTAATATATTCTTTAAAAATTTTAAGTTTTTTTAGTATACATATATATATATAAATATAAATTTAAATATTATTCCTTCTTTAAATAATATTTTATAAACAAATTTATTAATTTTAAGTAAAACTTAATTATTAAGCAATTTTTTAAATATTTTAATCCAATCTAAAATTTATTTAATTATTTTGATAATAATAATCTAAATTAATTCTTTAACATAAATAACAATTCATTTAAAAATATAAACTTTAAATTATAATCAATAATTAATTTCTTTAACAAAAAAATATTCTATTTATTATAAATAAATTTTTTTTCCATAAATATTAATTTTCTTAAAATTTTTAAATGCTTAGATATAATTATATTAAAAAAATCAAATTTCTTAAAATTTAAAACTAATATCTAAATCATGATTATATAACCAATTATATCCTAAAATAAAGTTATTATATTTAAAATTAAAAATATCAACTATCCATTATTTAAAATAATTATTAATAATAAGAATAATTTTAATTTTATAACAAATTATTCCAAAGAAACTTTTTTCAAAAACAACTACATTATAATAAATTACTTTAAAAATTTTAATTAAATTATATTTAATAACATATCCTTTTAAAATATAAATAATTTTTATATTATTATCTATAAAAACTTTAATAAGGTTTTTATTAATAATGCAAAATATATTATAGTATTATTTTTTAATTTAATTAAAAATTTTATCAAATTTTTTTTTAACAAAACTAAAATTAGATTATTCAACATGTATTAAGGTTTAAAATTATTTTAATTTAAATTTTTACTAAAAATGGTTTCTTTTAATATTAAAAAAAATAAGTAAATATTATAAACATTACATAATCTTTTTCTTTATTTAATAAATTAGATTAGTTTAATATAAAATTTCTATACATATTATTATTAATAGTTCTTAAAATAGAATTTTTCTAAATAAAATAAACAAAATTCTTTGTATTTTAGTAATAATAATATTTTCCAATAAAATATTTTAATAATTTTAATTTATTCTTGTGCATAAATAATACAAACTATTAAGGATTTATTATAAGAAGCATAAATAGGGGGTTTGTTTTTGCATAAATAACATTTTTCATATTTTATAATATCAAGTCTAATAGTAATAATGTTAAAAAATATTGGTTTTTCCTAAATATCTATACTAAAAATAAAGAAGTAATAATAATTAAAATCTTTTATATATTTATATTTATAAAAATCAATCATAACATAATAAATGGAGATTTAATATAATTTATGTTTATTTCATTTTCTTTATCAAGCATAATTATATTTTATATTTAAGATATTGTTACTATAACTATTACAAAATCAATTTATAAAAATAAATTAATGGGTTTTATAGAATCTATATTAATATATTTTACAAAATTAAGCACATTTATCTATGAATTTAGGTCAAAATCATTTATTAGCAAAATTTATAATTCTAATATATATTTCTATCAAAATAATTAATTAATATTAACATTAATTTTCTTAATATAAATATTGAAATTAATATAATTCTATAATTATAAAATCAAATTCAGTACATATTTCTTCATATATAACTTATAATTGTTGGGTTAATCTTTAATACTAAAAGGATAATTAAATGATGGGATTGAAGATTTAATGATTATAAAGGATTATTTATAATAATCAAGTTTTTTTTAATAAATAATCTTATTATAAATTTCCAAAAAAATCACAAACATATTATAGATATTTTCCAAAAATTAAATATTCTTAAATTTAATCATATTCTTCTTAAATAAATAAATTAAAAAAATAAATAATTTAGAATTCTAAATCTAAATTTTTTAATATATCTTAATCTAAATTTATAATTTTATTAAAAATTTCTTAAAAATAGTTAGATTATTTAAATATCTTATAGTTTTAATTATCTAATTCAATAAACATTTCTTCATAAATATAGCAATTATATTATTAAATTATTTAAATAATTTTTTAAATTCTATATATTATAATTTTAAAAAAATTAGATTAATAAATAATAATATTAAGATTTCTATTAAAATCTTATTAAGATTTTAAATTTTTAAATTTAGAATATTCATCATATTCTCTGTTATATTCCTCATTATATTTTTGATTATATTCTTCGTTATATTGTTCTTATAGTATTTTATTATTAATAAATTAAATATGTTTTTGTTGTTAATTTTACAACTTTTAATTAATATAAGTATAAGTTATATGTTTTTTTTGTTTATAATTGAAATAAACAAGTTTGTTGGATTTCTAGGGTTTATTACATTATTGGTTTTATTAATTTTGGGTAATTCTTAATTTTATAAGAATAAAACCATATATAGTACATAGGTTTTATTTTTAATTAATATTTCTTTATTGGTTTTGGGAACATTAATAGTTTGAATTAGAGGGTCAATTATTATTATTTAAATTTGTGGATCTATTTTATAAATTTAAGAGTTAAGATTGATTATAATTAGGATTATTATTTTATTTAGGTCAAGTAGTATTAATTTTATTATTTTTATAAAAATTATTATTAAGTTCTATAATAAGAAATTGCATTTCTTTGTAGATCATTTATTTATTTAAGGTTTTAATTTCTATAACTTTCTATTTTTATTAAGATTTAAATCCTTTTTTGATATAATAAAATAATTAATTATTATTATATTTAATAAAAAAAATATATTAATTAATTTATTAAAAATATTTTTAAATAAGTCCTATTTAGTATAATACATAGAATTTATATAAAATTTCTTTTGATTTATTTTTATAATCACAGGTTTATTAAAGAAATAAAATAAATTTAAACTATATAATAAATATTATAATAATTTCAAGAATATTTTATTATTATTGTTAAGGAATGCTTTCCTTATACTTTTTATAATATATGTTATAAATATTAAAAATGATTCTTTCCAAAAAAAGTCTAACATATTAGATCTTACATTTATCATTAAAAAAACTGGTTAAATAAAAGTAGAAGATGTTGTTCAGTTATTTAATAAATTAATTAAATTTATCAAATAATTTGTTGAATCTAATAGGGTTAATAAGTTTTATTATTCTATTGTTATAATTTCTTTTTGGTAAAGGGTTATTATTAAAATTGAAGAAATAGTAGTTATTATTATTAGTATTACTGTTGTTATCATTATCATTAAGATCTTTGTTAAAATCTTCTGGGTTTGATTTGGGTTGTTATACATATTGTTTGCTTTTTTTATTCTTAAGAATATATTTAAATTAGTGTAAGCCGATTTATTTAATTTTTTTAATATATTTAGTACAATTGGTTTTTATAGGTTGGTTTTTATGTATATAAACATTTTATTTAGGGTTAATAATTTCATAAATCTGGATTTAGGCATAAATAGATATTTCAATATATTATAAAATTTAAATAACTTTTTTAAAATTCTACAAATATCTATTATTATCTGGAAATATAATTTCATATTCTGATTCTTTAGTAATTATTAAAAAAATAGTTTTTTTATTAACTTAAATATTAATATTAATATAAAATTTATTATTTTTCCAAAAAAGATTGTTTTTTTTATTAGGTAGTTTTATAGTTAATTCAAACTCAGAAAAAGTAAATATTTTTCTTAATTGTTTTTATAAATACTAAATCATTTAATTAGTTTAATTAGAAGTATTTGGGAATTTTAATAAAAATACATTGTAAAGAGGTATATAATCTTCTTCTTTGTCTATTATCTCATATTCCAATATAATAAAGTCTTTAAAATTGAATTTGTTTATCAACATACATATATTCTTTTTTAAATTAAATAAGATCAATTAAAATATTACACTTTAATAAGTTATTCTATTAAACATATTTCATTTCTTATGTTTAACTTTTAATTTAAGATATTTGGGTTTTTAAATTAAAAAATATATATATCACAAAATATTAAAAACTGTTAATAAAATATGTAATAATAATAAAATTTAATAATAAGAAAATTAAATTATATTTAAATTAATTGATAAAGAATTAATACTTTATTAATTTTAATAATAATCTTATATACATAATAATACTTCATACAATAGGTAATAATCACATTACTCATATATTCATATATATAAGCAATATAAACATACAAACAATCAATCTACAAATATTTACATATTTATAAGGGTTTAAAATACAAGCTCATCATATAATAAATATTATATAACAAGGTTCAAAAATAAATAATTCAACTCATGGATAAACATTATTAATCAAAACTAGAGAAATATAATATGTAAGACTGGGAACAACATAACATAGAACAGAGTACAGGTATTTATGCTGTCAAGACCGTAGGTCTGTGACATAATATTAAAATCAATAAAGAAGTATTAATTAAGGTTAAAATCTATATATTATATATGGTTTTATTTTTATAAAATTAGAAATTATTTAAAATTAATAAAATTAATAATATAATAAATTTTAGAAATCTAATAAATCTATTTATTTTAATTGTAAATAAGAAAAATATATAATTTGTGTTTGTATTAATCAAAAATAATAAAATTAATAACAAAAACATATTTAATTTATTGATAATAAAATATTATAAGAATAATATAATAAAAAATTTAATTAAGAATATAATAAAGAATATAATAAAAAATTTAATTAAGAATATAATAAAGAATATAATAAAAAATATAATGAATATTCTAAATTTAAAAATTTAAAATTTTAATAAGGTTTTAATAAAAATTTTAATATTATTATTTATTAATCTAACTTTTTTAAAATTATTATGTAGAAAATCCAAAAAGCTATTTAAATAATTTAATAATATATTATTTTTAATGATTTTATTTATAAAAAAATATTTATTGAATTGGATAACCAAGATTAAGATATATTTAAATAATCCGATTTTTTTCAAAATATTTTTAATAAAATTATAAGCCTTGATTAAAATATATTAAAAATTTTAAATTTTAAATTTTAAATCATTTATTTTTCTAATTTATTTATTTAAAATAAATATAATTAAATTTAAAAATATCTAATCCTTAGAAAATATTTATAATATGTTTATAATTTTTTTAGAAATCTATAACAAAATTACTTATTAAAAAATTTTTAATTATTATAAATAATTCTTTACAATCATCAAATTTTTAATTTTATTGTTTAATTAAATCTTTAATATCAAAAATTAATCTAATAATTATGAGTTATATATAAAGAAATATATATTAAACTTAATTTTATAATTATAGAATTTTATTAATTTTAATATCTATATCAAAAAAATCAATACCAATATTAATTAATTATTTTAATAAAAATATATATTAAAACTATAAATTTTATTAATAAATAACCTTAGTCTAAATTCATAAACAAATATATTTAATTCTATAAAACATATTAATATAAATTTTATAAAACCCATTAATTTATTTTAATAAACCAATTTTATAATAACTATAATAATAATATCCCAAACATAAAATATAACTATATTTGATAAAGAAAATAAAATAAATATAAACCATATTAAATTATTATCTATTATATAATAATTAACTTTTATAAATATAAATATATAAAGAATTTTAATTATTATTATTTCTTCATTTTTAGCATAGATACTTAGAAAAAATCAACATTTCTTAATATTATTACCATTAAATTTAATATTATAAAATATAAAAAATATTATCTATATAAAAATATATCTTCCATTTATATTTTTTATAATAGATTTTTAATAGCTTATATTATTTATACATAAAAATGGATTAAAATTATCAGAATATCTTATTAAAAGATGTTATTATTATTAAAATATAAAGAATTCTATCCATTCTGCTTTAAAAGATTTTATTTTAAAAACTATTAATAATAACATATATAAAAATTTTATATTAAATTAATTTAATTTAATAAATAAAATAAAAAATTATATAATATTTATAATACTCATTTATTTTCCTTAATATTAAAAGAAATTATTTTTAATAAAAGTTTAAATTAAAATAATTTTAAATTTTAATATATATTAAACAATCCAATTCTAATTTTATTAAAAAAAAATCTAATAAAATTTTTAATTAAATTGAAAAACAATATTATAATATATTTTATATTATTAATAGAGAATGACATGGGTCGGTTTCGAATCTTGGCGGGGCGAATCGGTTCGAATCAACTCAGTTTTTTACATACAATTATATATAAAATAATTAAAATAATTAAAAAATAATTAAAATAATTAAAAAATAATTAAATTAAGTGTGGGAGTTCTTAAAACACGCTAAAAACGCCAAACCTCTCTTATTTTAATTATAATAGAGTGGTTGTAGAGTGGTTGTGTTACACTTTAACTGGCTATCCAGCTAAACACGTTTCACTTCTTATGTCTGACTTTCAATCTAAGATACCTAGGTTCTTAAATTAGGAAGTATATACATTATAAAATATCAAAGACTATTGATAGAGTATATAATAATAATAAAATTTAATAATAAAAAAATTAAATTATATTTGAGTTGATTGATGAAAAATTAATACTTTATTAATCTTAACAATAGTTTTATATATATAATGATGTTTTATATAATAGATAGTGTTTGTATTGCTTATATATTTACATGCAATTGTGTAAACATGTGAGTATTTATTTTATAAGTATTTATATATTTGTAGGAGTTTAAGATATAAGTATATTATATAATAAATATTATATAATAAGATTTAGAAATAGATAGTTTAATTTATAAATAAATATTATTTGTGTTATAATTAGAATTGGAAAAAGTGTGGTATGTAGGGTTGAGAATGATATAATATAGAATAAGGTATAGATATTTATATTATTAAAATTGTAGATTTGTGATATTATTTTTTTTTTTTAGGGTTAAGATCTATATAATTATTGATCTTATGTAGAGTAAATATAGAGTATAGGTATAAGCAAAATAAAAATCAATTTTCTATACAAAAAGATAATGTTTATATAGGGAATTCTTATATTAACTATAATTCTATATAAAATAGTCCTAAATATAGAATAAAATGATTATGTTAGAATTATATTTATATAAATTGAGTTTATTTCATAATAGAAATATCTTTGTAAATAATGGATGATATAAGTGAGAAATATATAAAAAAGTAATAATCAAAATCAAAATGAGGATTAAAACTTAAATTTAAAATAATTGTGATATAATATATTTAATTAATTAAATATTTATTAAATAAATAAAACAAAAATTAAAACAATTTTTTTATTAATATTAAAATTTTTAAGTTAATTGAATTGAGTTTTTTGGTGTTTTTGTTTTTATTTTATATAAATATTATACCAGAAATAATCATTTTTGCATTATAATGTCAAAAAACATCAATTATTCTATTTATACTTAAAATAGATAATATGGTTATCTAATTAATTCTTATAAATATTTTCTTTAATATTAAAAATAAATCTAATTAATAATTTATAATAAAATGATTAAATCATCAAATCAATAAAAGAAAAAAAAAATTAGAAAAATTAAAATCAAAGCAAAAAACTTTATAAATATAAATTATTCAAAAAAAAAAAAAACTTTATTAATTTAAAATAAAACATATAAAAACAATTATATATAAAGGAAATTTATTAAAATAAATAACAAAAAAAGACAAAATTAATTTAATCAAATCCCAAAATAATACAAACATAATTATTTCTAAAAAAAAAATAAAAAAAATTTATTAAAAATTATTTAATAATATTATATCAACTTAATAAAATTAAATTTGTTTTTTTAATTATTTTTATCTTTATTTCGTAAATTGTGATGTAGATTTCAAATTAAAATAGGTTTAAATAACTTCTAAAAATATATTATCTTCAGGTATTCAAAAATCATCCTATGATCTGTAAGGTAGTATCCATCTAATGAGGTATTCATTCTTCTCATTAGGTCCATCAAAGATTTTTTTGAATTTGTATTCAATATAATCTTTGAATTCTAATTCTTCATCATTGGGATCCTTTTTTAGATCTTTTAAAATTAATTTTAAGAATAAAATATAAAAAAATCAATAAATACATATAGGTCCTAATATTTTAAGTTCAAAGGTGTTGTTACTAAATTTTTTTGTGATCATGAAAGGTCTATATTTCTAGTAATTGAGTTTTTTGCTAGATTGTCCTTTGTGTTTAATATATTTGGCAAACAGATATATTTTATTTTCTTTTTTTAAAAATGATACTTCCATCCTTTTTTAATTATAGTAATATGATATGCATTCAACCATAAATTGAAGGTCTTTTTGTAAATTATCATAGAAATTCTTCATGTTATTAACATATTTGTCTACTTCTAGAACTACTTCCTTAAATATTAAGGGTGATAATATTACAATAGGGTTTCATCCTCTAAACACTTCATAGAGTGTGTGCTTAATGGTTAAATATTTCAATATATTGTATGTGAATTCAAAGCTAGGTAATAGTTTAATTTAATTATTTTGAGTTATGTTTAAAAAATTGCATAACTATATTTCAATTATCTAAATAATTTATTTAATAAATCTATTTATTTAGGTGTATCCTTTACTAACAATATTGAATTTAATTCCAATCTAATTCCTAACTGAATTCCAAAATTTATTAAAAAATAAAATATCTCTATTATAGATATGTTTAATTTATAGATTGTACTAATTAAATATTCATTTAAAATATATTTGCTCAAATTCTTAAATAAACCATTTAAAATTCTATGGTTCAAATATTGTTATTTTGCTAAATTTATAAATAATAATTAAAATTTTATCATAGATTGTATTTGTAAGGGGGTCTCTTGAGTGAGACATTCCTTAGATAAAATCATAGAAAATGATTTAAAAAAATCCAATTAAAACATCATAAAATTATAATTTTTTATAAAGTAAATATCAACTAAATTTATTCTATTGACATATATTATAAATTTTAACATATTATTCAATATTTTATCACATTTAGAATCAATAATAATCTTTAATTAAGAATTTTTATATTCATTCAACTCCTAAATATCCATAAGTTAATATATCATAATATTATTTTATAAATTATTATTAAAAATCTTTTATTAAAATATAAAAAAAATTCTAAAATAATATAATTCTATTTTTAATAATAAAATATAAAAGTATATTATTAATATTTAAAAAAATTTATTTAATTATAGAATATCATTAATAATTATTTTTTAATTCTTTAACAAATTCATTATAAAATATATAAATAATTCTATTAAAACTTATATTAATAATAATAATATTATAAGGTTTTCTTTTAAAAATTACTCCTTAATCTAATTATATTCCTTCCATTAAATCAAGTTTTCTACTAAAAACATCAATTCCTAAATTTTCTTTTCCTTTATAATATACAATCTTTATTTTATATTTATTAAAGATTTCCTACTATTATACTTATCATCGATTAAGTACCTTAATAATAAAAAAGAATATAAAATTTTTATAATTAGAATATACTATAAAAAATTCTTTTATCTATAAATAGATTTTTTATGTTTGGTATACTTTAATAATAATTATAAATTCTTTGTTATAAATAAAATATCTAAATTCTATGGTATTAAATTTATAAAATAAATAAATAATAAGATACTATTTTTTATTAAAATATAATTAATATAAATAAGTTTTTAAAACTACATTTAAAATATCAATTTCAATCTTAATTAATAAATTAAAATCATATAATTTAAATATAAATATAAATAAAAATAATTTCTTAAATATATTAAATACTATTTTTTGGTTATATCAAATTTAATTCCTATTTTAATAAATTCCAATAAAATAATTAATATATAATTATATTTTTTAATAAAACATTAATAATAATTATATAATTTTAAAAAAACTTAAATATCTTTAACATTTTTAAACTTAAATTATTTTTGAATAATATTGATTTTCTTAAGGTTTATTTTGATTTCATTAATTATAATAATAATTTTTAAAAATTTATATTTAATAATTTTAAATTTTATTTTTTTAAATTTAACCTTAAGGTTATATTTGTTGAAAACTTTAAATATTTTTATAATATGTTGTTGGTGTTTTTTGGGATTTTTATTGTAAATTAGAATGTTGTTAAAATAAATAATATAAATTTTGTTAATATAGTTTTATAAAATATAATTTATAAAAATTTAAAAAAATATTAATATATTAATCAATCTAAAAAATATAATTATATATTTGAAGAATTTATATTAATATTTAAAAACTATTTTTTAAATATTTTTAAATAATATTTGGATGTTATGGTAAGTGGTGATAATATTTAATTTAATAAATCATTTTATTTTTTGTAAGTGGTTGAGGAATTTGTTAATTTATAATATTTTATTATAATCTTTAATAATTATTTCATTAAAATTTTTATAATTTATATATATTTATAATTTACTATTTTTCTTAAATATAAATAAAATAGGATATTTAATAGATAAGTATAAAGATTGGATATATCTTTTTTTAAAATTTTTTTTAATGTATTTTTTAAGAATTTTAAATTTTTTTTATATATATGTATATATAGGTATAAACTTAAATATTATTCCTTTTTTAAATAATATTTTATAAATAAATTTATTGATTTTAAATAAAATTTAATTGTTAAATGGTTTTTTAAATATTTTAATTTAATTTAGAATTTATTTAATTATTTTTATAATAATAATTTAAATTAATTTTTTGATATAAATAATAATTTTTTTAAAAATATAAATTTTAAATTATAATTAATAATTAATTTTTTTAATAAAAAAATATTTAATTTATTATAAATGTATTTTTTTTTTATAATTATTGGTTTTTTTGAAATTCTTAAATATTTAAATATAATTATATTAAAGGAATTAGATTTTTTGGGATTTAAAATTGATATTTGGGTTATAATTTTATAATTAATTATATTTTAAAATAAGATTATTATGTTTAAAATTAAAAATATTAATTGTTTGGTTTTCAAAATAATTATTAATAATAAAGATGATTTTGGTTTTATAATAAACTATTTTTAAAAAGCTTTTTCCAAAAACTATTATATTATAATAAATTTTTTTTAAAATCTTAAATAAATTATATTTAATAATATAATTTTCTAAAATATAAATAGTTTTTATATTATTATTTATAAGGGCCTTGGTGAGATTTTTATTAATAATATAAAATATATTATAGTATTATTTTTTGATTTAATTAAAAATTTTTATCAAATCCTTTTTTAATAAAATTAGAATTAGATTGTTTAATATATATTAAGGTTTAAAGTTGTTTTAATTTAAATTTTTGTTAAAAATAATTTTTTTTAGTATTGGGGAAGGTGAATAAATATTATAGTTATTGTATGATTTTTTATTTTATTTAATAGGTTGGGTTGGTTTAATATAGAATTTTTATATATATTATTATTAATAATTTTTGAAATAAAATTTTTTTAAGTAAAATGGATAAAATTTTTTATATTTTGGTGATAATAATGTTTTTTAATGAAGTATTTAGGTAATTTTAATTTATTTTTATATACAAATAATATAAGTTATTAAAAATTTATTGTAAAAGGTATAAATAGGGGGTGTGTTTTTATATAAATAATATTTTTTATATTTTATAATATTTAATTTAATAATAATAATATTAAAGGGTGTTGATTTTTTTTAAGTGTTTATATTGTTTATAAAAAAATAATAATAATTAAAATTTTTTGTAAATTTGTATTTATAAAAATTAATTATTATATAATAGGTAGAGGTTTGATATAATTTGTGTTTGTTTTATTTTCTTTATTATATATAATTGTATTTAATATTAAAAATATTATTATAATAATTATTATAAAATTAATTTATTATATTAGATTGGTGATTTTTATAAAATTTATATTAATATATTTTATAAAATTAAATATATTTGTTTATAAATTTAGATTAAAATTATTTATTGATAAAATTTATAATTTTAATATAAGTTTTTATTAAAGTAATGAGTTAATATTAATATTAATTTCTTTAATATAAATATTAAGGTTAATAAGATTTTATAATTATAAAATTAAATTTAATATATATTTCTTTGTAAATAATTTATAATTATTAAATTAATTCTTAATATTAAGAATTTAATTGAATAATAGGATTAAGGATTTAATAATTATAAAAAATTATTTATAATAATTGGGTTTTTTTAAATAAATAATTTTATTATAGATTTTTAAAAAAATTATAAATATATTGTAGATATTTTTTAGGGATTAGATGTTTTTAAATTTAATTATATTTATTTTAAATAAATAAATTAAAAAAATAAATGGTTTGGAATTTTAAATTTAAGTTTTCTGGTGTATTTTAATTAAAATTTATGATTTTATTAAAAGTATTTTAAAAAAAATTAAATTATTTAAATATATTCTATTTTTAATTATTTAATTTAATAGATGTTTTTTTATAAATCAAATTATTAGGGATAATATATTATTAAATTGTTTGGATGGCTTTTTAAATTCTTTATATAATAATTTCAAAGGAATCAAATTAATAAATAGTAATATTAAAATTTTTGTTGGGATTTTGTTAAAATTTTGAATTTTCTAATTTAAAATATTTATTATATTTTTTATTATATTTCTTATTATATTCTTAATTATATTTTTTATTATATTATTTTTATGGTGTTTTATTGTTAATAAATCAAATATATTTTTATTGTTGATTTTATTATTTTTGATTAATATAAATATAAGTTATATATTTTTCTTATTTATAATTAAAATAAATAAGTTTGTTGGATTTTTGGGGTTTATTATATTATTAATTTTACTAATTTTAAATAGTTTTTAATTTTATAAAAATAAAATTATATATAATATATAGGTTTTAACTTTAATTAATACTTTTCTATTGATTCTAAAATTATTAATAATTTAAATTAAAAAATTAATTATTATAATTTAAATTTATAGATTTATTTTATAAATTAAAAGATTGGGATTAATTATAATTAAAATTATTATTTTGTTTAAATCAAATAATATTAACTTTGTTATTTTTATAGAAATTATTATTAAATTCTATAATAAAAAATTGCATTTCTTTATAAATTATTTGTTTATTCAAAATTTTAATTTCTATAATTTTTTGTTTTTATTAAAATTTGAATTCTTCTTTAATATAATAAAATAATTAATTATTATTATATTTAATAAAAGGGGTATGTTAATCAATTTATTAAAAATATTTTTAAATAAATTTTGTTTAACATAATGTATGGAATTTATATAAAACTTTTTTAAATTTATTTTTATAATTATAAGTTTGTTAAAAAAATGAAATAAATTTGAATTATATAGTAAATATTACAATAATTTTAAAAATATTTTATTATCATTATCAAAGGATGTTTTCTTTATATTTCTTATAATAAATATTATAAATATTAAAAATAATTTTTTTTAAAAAAAGTCTAGTGTATTTAATTTTATATTTGTTGTTAAAAAAATTGGTTGGGTAAAAATAAAAAATATCATTTAATTGTTTAATAAATTGATCAAATTTATTAAATAATTTGTTGAATTTAATAGGGTTAACAAATTTTATTATTTTATTATTTTAATATTTTTTAATAAATAATTTATTATTTAAATTAAAAATATAATAATTATTATTAATATTATTATTGTTGTTATTATTGTTGGGGTTTTTGTTAAAATTTTTAAAGTTTGATTTGGGTTGTTATATATATTATTTACTTTTTTTATTTTTAAAAATATATTTGGATTAATATAATCTAATTTATTTGGTTTTTTTAATATATCTAATATAATTAATTTCTACAAATTGGTTTTTATATATATAAACATTTTATTTAGGGTTAATAATTTTATAAATTTAAATTTAAATATAAATAAATATTTTAATATATTCTAAAATTTAAATAATTTTTTTAAAATTCTATAAATGTTTATTATTATTCAAGAATATAATTTTGTATTTTGATTCTTTAATAATTTTCAAAAAAATAGGTTTTTTGTGGATTTAGATATTAATATTAATATAAAATTTATTACTTTTCTAAAAAAGATTATTTTCTTTATTAAATAATTTTATAATTAATTTAAATTTAAAAAAAATAAATATTTTTTTTAATTGTTTTTATAAATATTAAATTATTTAACTAATTTAGTCAAAAACATTAAAGATTTTTGATGGAAATATGTTATAAAAAGGTATACAATTTTTTTTTTTATTTATTATCTTGTATTCTAATA
Source organism: Drechslerella coelobrocha (assembly GCA_036971555.1). NCBI lineage: Eukaryota > Fungi > Ascomycota > Orbiliomycetes > Orbiliales > Orbiliaceae > Drechslerella > Drechslerella coelobrocha. The sequence continues at coordinate 8,248 of JAJTUH010000019.1, read as the reverse complement.
TAATATAATTTTTAAAATTAAATTTGTTTGTTAACATATATATGTTCTTCTTTAAATTGAGTAGAATTGATTAAAGTGTTATATTTTAATTAATTATCTAATTAAACATATTTTATTTTTTATGTTTAATTTTTAATCTAAAATATCTAGGTTTTTAGATTAAGAAATATATATGTTGCAAAATATTAAAAACTATTAATAAAATATATAATAATAATAAAATTTAATAACAAAAAAATTAAATTATATTTAAATTAATTAATAAAAAATTAATACTTTATTAGTCCTAACAATAATCTTATATATATAATGATGTTTTATATAATAGATAGTATTTGCATTACTCGTATACTCGCATACAATTATACAAATATATAAATATTTATTTTGCAAGTATTCACATATTTATAAAGATTTAAAATATAAACATATCATATAATAAATGTTGTATAATAAGATTTAGAAATAAATAGTTTAATTTATAGATAAATATTATTTATATTATAATTAGAACTAGAGAAAGTGTAGCATATAGGGCTGGGAATGATATAATATAGAACAGGGTACAGGTATTTGTGCTGTCAAGACTGTAGATCTGTGACAGGTTGTGTTAAGCGAGAGTGGTACTAACCGCTTTTATAAAAAAATACGAAATCTCGCTTAATTTTTTTTTATATTTTTTTATATTTTTATTCAAAATATTTTTTAAAAAACCAAAAATTTAAAACCATTAAAAATTAAATAAAATATAATTAATTTAATATTAATAATAAAAAATAATAAAAAATATAATTAAATTATTTAAATAAATCTCTATATAATTATATTTTTTTTAATTTTTTTAATTAAGATTTGGGCGACTTCTATTTATAGAAATCTTGGCGGTTTCTTGGCGATTAGTTTTTATATTGTTAAATGGTTTTTTGGGTCGGTTCGGTTTTTCATTTTATAAACCAAAAACCATAATAGATAATATTTTTTTAAGAGAAACCGAACCAAACCGCCCCATGTCATTCACTAATTATTAATAGAAATTTTATTAAAATTTTTATAAATAATAATATAGAAATTATTTATATTTTAAAAAAATATATTATTAAACATAATTTAATCAAAATCCCCAAAATAACTTATTATAATATAATTGTTTTTGGAGGAAATTCCCTTAAAATAATCTATTATGAAATTAAAATTATTTTTATTATTAATAATTATTTTAAATAATAAATAGTTAACATCCTTAATTTTAAATATAATAATCTTATTTTAGAATATAATTAATTATGGGATTATGACCTAGACATCAATTTCAAATTTTAAAAAATCTAATTTTTTTAATATAATTATACTTAAACACCCAAAAACTTTAAAAAAATTAATAATTATAAAAAAGAAGTATATTTATAATGAATTGAATATCTTTTTGTTAAAAAAATCAATTATTAATTATAATTTAAAATTTATATTTTTAAAAAAATTATTATTTATGTTAAAGAATTAATCTAGAATATTATTATTAAAATAATTAAATAGATTTTAAATTAGATTAAAATATTTAAGAAATTATTTAATAATTAAGTTTTATCTAAAATCAATAAATTTGTGTATAAAATATTATTTAAAAAAAAAAAATAATATCTAAATTTATATTTATGTATGTATGTATATAAAAAGAATTTAAAATCTTTAAAAAATATATTAAAGAAAATTTTAAAAAAAAATATATTTAATTCTTATGCTTACCCATTAAATACTTTATTTTATTTATATTAAAAAAAAAAAAAAAATTATAAATATATATAGATTATAGAAGCTTTAATAATATAATAATTAAAGATTATAATAGAATATTTTGAATTAATGAATTTTTTGATTGTTTATAAAAAACAAAATAATTTATTAAATTAAATATTATTGTTGTATACTATAATATTTGAGTATTATCTAAAAATATTTAGAAAATTATTTTTAAATATAAATATAGATTTTTTGAATATATAATTATATTTTTTAAATTAATTAATATATTTATATTTTTTTAAACTTTTATAAATTATATTTTATAAAATTATATTAATAAAACTTGTGTTGTTTATTTCAATAATATTTTAATTTATAATAAAAATTTTAAAAAATATTAATAATATATTATATAAATATTTTAAGTTTTTAACAAATATAATTTTAAAATTAAATTTAAAAAAATAAAAAATATAATTATTAAATATAAATTTTTAAAAATTATTATTATAATTAACAAAATTAAAATAAATCTTAAAAAAATTAATATTATTTAAAAATGGTTTAAACCTAAAAATATTAAAAATATTTAAATTTTTTTAAAATTATATAATTATTATTAATATTTTATTAAAATATATAGTTATATATTAGTTGTTTTATTAAAATTTACTAAAATAAAAATTAAATTTAATATAATTCCTAATCAAAAAATAGTTTTTAACATATTTAAAAAATCATTTTTATCTATATTTATATTTAAGTTATATGATTTAAGTTTATTTATTAAAATTAAAATAAATATTTTAAATATAATTTTAAAAACTTGTTTATATTAATTATATTTTAATAAAAAATAATATTTTATTGTTTACCTATTTTATAAATTTAATATTATAAAATTTAAATATCTTATTTATAATAAAGAATTTATAGTTATTATTAAAGTATATTAAATATAAAAAATATATTTATAAATTAAAAATTTTTTTATAATATACTCTAATCACAAAAATTATATATTTTTTTTTATTATTAAGATATTTAGTTGATATTAAATATAATAATAAAAAATATTTAGCAAATATAAAATAAAAATTGTATACTATAAAAAAAAGAAAATTTAAAAATTAACATTTTTAATAAAAGATTTAATTTAATAAAAAATATATAATTAAACCAAAAAATAATTTTTAAAAAAAAACCCTATAATATTATTATTATTAATATAAATTTTAACAAAACTATTTATATATTTTATAACAAATTTATTAAAGAATTAAAGAACAACTATTAATAATACCCTATAATTAAATGAATTTTTATAAATATTAATAAAATATTATTATATTTTATTATTAAAAATAGAATTATATTATTTTAAAATTTTTTCTATATTTTAACAAAAGATTTTTAGTAATAATTTATAAAATAATATTATAATATATTAACTTATAAATATTTAAAAATTGAACAAATATAAAAATTTTTAATTAAAAATTATTATTGGCTCCAAATATAATAGAATATTAAGTAATATATTAAAATTTATAATATATATTATAAAAATAAATTTAGTTAATATTTATTTTATAAAAGGTTATAATTTCATAATATATTAATTAAATTTTTTTAAATTATTATTTATAATTTTATTTAAGGAATATTTTATTTAAAAGATTTTTTTATGAATATAATTTATGATGAAGTCTTAATTATTATTTGTAAATTTAATAAAATAGTAATATTTAAATTATAGAATTTTAAATAATTTATTTAAAAATTTAAACAAATATATTTTAAATAAATATTTAATTAATACAATTTATAAATTAAATATATTTGTGATAAAAATATATTATTCTTTAATAAATTTTGGAATTTAATTAGAAATTAAATTAAAATTAAATTTAATATTGTTAATAAAGGATATACTTAAATAGATAAATTTATTAAACAAATTATTTAAATAATTAAAATATAATTATATAATTTTTTAAACATAGTTTAAAACAATTAAATTAAATTATTATCCAATTTTAAATTTATATACAATATATTGAAATATTTAATTATTAAATATATATCTTATAAAATATTTAAAAAATAAAATTCTATAATAATACTATTATTCTTGATATTTAAAAAAATAATTCTAGAAATAAATAAATATATTTAAAATATAAAAAATCTTTATAATAATTTTAGAAAAAACCTTTAATTTATGATTAAATATATGTTATATTATTATAATTAAAAAAAAATAAAAACATTATCTTTAAAAAAAAAAATATATATATATATATTTGTTTGTTAAATATATTAAATATAAAAAATAATTTAACAAAAAATTTGATTATTAAAAATATGGATTTTTTATAATTATAAAGAAATTTAATAATAATACTTTTAAATTTAAAATATTAAAATCTATATATATTTATTAATTTTTCTATATTTTATTTTTAAAATTAATTTCTAAAGATTTAAGAAAAAATTTTAATAATAAAAAATTGGAATTTAAAAATTATATTAAATATGAATTTAAAAAAATCTTTAATGGACTTAATAAAAAAAACAAATATTTTATTAAATAATTATTATTTTATAGATTATAGGATGATTTTTAAATATCTAAAAATAATATATTTTTAGATGTTATTTAAATTTATTTTAATCAAAAACCTATATCATAATTTATAAAATAAAAATAAAAATAACCAAAAAAATAAATCTAAATTTAAAATTAAATTAATATTTCATTTTTAAACAATTTTTAATAAATTTTCTTTATTTTTTTTTTAATAATAATTATATTTTTGTTATTATAGGATTTAATTAAATTGATTTTATTCTTTTTTATTATTTATTTTAATAAATTCTTTTTATATATAATTGTTTTTACATATTTTATTTTAAATTGATGAAGGTTTTTTTTTTTTTAAATAATTTAAATTTATAATGTTTTTTGTTTAAATTTTAATTTTTCTAATTTTTTTTCTTTTTTATTAATTTAATAATCTAATTGTTTTATTATAAATTATTAGCCAAATTTATTTTCAACATTAGAAAAATATTTATAAGAATTAACTAAATAACCATATTATTTATTTTAAATATAAATAAAACAATTAATGTTTTTTAATATTATAATATAAAAATAACTATTCTTAATACAATATTTATATAAAATAAAAATAGGAATATTAAAAAATTTAATTCAATCAACCTATAAACTTTAATATTAATAAAAAGATTGTTTTAATTTTTGTTTCATTCATTTAATAAACATTTAATTGATTAAAATATATTATATTATAATTAGAGAATGACATGGGTCGGTTTAAACCATAAACCGAACCGAACCATTTTGTTAAGGGGGAATTGGTTTGGTTTAAATAATATAGCTTGGCGGGGTGAATTGGTTCGAATTAATTCAGTTTTTTACATACAATTATATATAAAATAATTAAAATAATTAAAAAATAATTAAAAAATAATTAAATTTAGTGTGGGAGTTTTTGAAACAGACTAAAAACGCTAAACCTCTTTTATTTTAATTATAATAGAATAATTGTAAAATAGTTGTACTAAACAAGAATAATATTAACCGCTTTTATAAAAAAATATGAAATCTTACTTAATTTTTTTTTATATTTTTTTATATTTTTATTCAAAATATTTTTTAAAAAACCAAAAATTCAAAACTATTAAAAATTAAATAAATTATAATTAATTTAATATTAATAATAAAAAATAATAAAAATATAATTAAATTATTTAAATAAATCTCTATATAATTATATTTTTTTTAATTTTTTTAATTAAGATTTAGGCAACTTCTATTTATAAAAATCTTAGCGGTTTCTTGGCAATTAATTTTTATATTATTAAATAGTTTTTTGGGTCAATTCGGTTTTTCATTTTATAAACCAAAAACCATAATAAATAATATTTTTTTGGGAGAAACCGAATCAAACCGCCCCATGTCATTCACTAATTATAATTATTTTAAATTTAAATTTTAATTTTTATTTTAATTATGATTGTTATTTTTTTATATATTTCTAGAGAATGATATGGGGCGGTTTGGTTTGGTTTCTTTAAAAAAAATATTATTTATCTCGGTTTTTGGTTTTTAAATTCAAAAATTGAACTAAACTAAAAAATTATTTTAAATAATAAAAACCATTTACCAAAAAACCATTTACTAAAAGAAAAAAAAAAAAAGTTTAATTATTTTAAGAAGTTGTAATTTTAAATTTTATTAAATTTATTATATTTATATGTAAAATAATATCTTCTTTAATTTATTTTTATAATATTTTTATAATATAATTTTCATTTTTTAACAATTTCCCTATAATATTATATATAAAATAATATATTTATTTTTATTGTAAAAAATATGTTTTTAAATTAAAATAAATTGTTTTAATTTATAATTTAAAACCTGTATATTATAAATATATTATAAAGAATATAATTAAAACAAATTCTAAATTTTATTCTTTAAACCCCTGAAACCCTATTTAAATATTAATATCTAAATAAAAAAAAAAACAAAAATAAATTAAAGTTTAATATTAATTTTAAATTTAAAAAACTATATTATATAATATTAAAAATAGATATCTTTAATTTTTAATATTATATACTTAATATAAATAACAAACTTATTATAAATTAAAAAAATAATTTAATTAATAATTTAAAAAAATTATAATTTTCCAAAGCAATTTATATTTAAATTTTTTAATAATAAAATATTTTATAATTTTTTAAATAGTTTTTAAAATTATAAATTAAAATTTAAAAATTCTACTATATTTCTATTTATAAATTATTTTTAATATAATTTTTTTAATTAATTTATTAAACAATAGGTAGGAAATTAATAAATTTATTAATTTTTAGTATTTATAAATCTTTATAAATATTATAATTATTTAATTACAAATTAGAAATATTATGTTATATGTAGAATAATAATTATTTTTAAATTTATTTTATTAACTACTTAACTTTTATTTATATAGTTTTATAATTAGTCCACTTATTACTATTAATATTATTATTTTAATTGTTAATAACTTTTTTAGTTTTATAAATATATATATAGATATTTTTTTGGTTTTTGTTATTACAATAAAAAGAAAACAGTGTGATAAAAGTAATATTAAGGAAAAAAATCTTATAAATAAATAAAATAAATAAGATATAATAAAGTAAATGGAATATAATAAAATAAATAAAATATAAATAAAATAAAACAAAATTAAATAAATAAAATTATAGAAAATATATATATATTATTAATATAAATATTTTAAAAACATCTTATCCTTATATAATAAACATAATACTTATATATATTATTAAAATATATTTCTTTATTCTATAATATATATAATACAAGATTGTAATTTCCAATTATATTTTATTAAAAATATTATTTTTTTATTTTAAAAAAACAAACACATGCATTTTAAATATTTTTTTTAAAAAAATTTATTCATCAACCAACCAATAAGATTATAAAGCTATTTACTATACACTAATAAATTGTTATATATAATATATAAGAAATAAATATTTTTGTTATTCTAAAAGATATTAGTTCATATATAGTATAAATATTATTAAAATAATTTTTAAAAACTAAGATTAATAAAAAATCAATTTATAAAATAAAAAACTAATATTTTACTATAATATTAAATATTTAATTAAAATTAAATTTTTTTTAATCTTATTTAGAAAAAAATATATTTTATTATTAAAACATTCTATTATTAAATATTTTTTATTATTAAATTATAATTTTATAAATTAATATATTATTAAAAACCTTTTTATAAAAAAAGAAAAAAATATTATCACTATTATCAAAAAATACAATCCAATAATAGTAATTTTAAAAATCAAAAACAAAATAAAATAAAATAAAGTTAATTATTAAAACAAAATTTATAAAAAAAAAATTTATAACAAAAAATAAATTAAAAAACAATAATAAATTATTAAAAATTAATAAAAAAACTAAACTTAATAAATAAAATCATAAATATTTATTAAATAAATTAGCCAATAAATTAATAAAAATAAAGATAATTTAAAAAAAAAAATATAAAAAAAATCCAGTAATATTATTAAAAATTTTAACATCCATAATAATATTATTTTATACTTTTTTTATAATATTATTTTTTTATACCTTTTTTGTAATATTATTATCACATGTAACCAAAAATCAAAGTAATTAAAATGTAATTGAATGAAAATAAGATCATCACTTTAATTTAAATAAGAAAATAAATTTCTTTTAAACCCATTTTAATTATTTTACCAATATTTTCAAAAATTCTATATTAAAAAAAAAAAAAAAATAATATAAAAAAAAAAAAAAAAATAATTTAAAAATTTTAAAAAAAAAAAAAAAAAAAAAAAAAAAAAAATTTAATTTAAAAAAAAAAAAAAATTTTATTTAAAACCATTTTAATTATTT
>JAJTUH010000018.1:0-63852 GCA_036971555.1 Drechslerella coelobrocha | reverse complement strand
GGTGGTATATTAATTTATAAAATTATAATTTAATAATAAAGAGTATTTAATAATAGAATGTTTTAATAATAGAATATATTTTTCCTTAAATAAGATTAAAAAAGGTTTAATTCTAATTAAATATTTAATATTATGGTAGGATATTAATTTTTTATTTTATAGATTGATTTTTCATTAATCTTAATTTTTAAAAACCATTTTAATAATATTTATACTATATATAGATTAATGCTTTTTAAAATAATAAATGGCCTTACAATCCTATTAATTAATTAATAAATAAATTTTTTTAAAAAAAATATTTAAAATATATGTTTATTTTTTTAAAATAAAAAAATAATATTTTTAACAAAATATAATTAAAGATTATAATTTTGTGTTGTATATATTATAAAACAAAAAAATATATTTTAATAATATATACAAACATTATATCTACTATATAGAAATAAGATATTTTTAGAACATTTATATTAATAATATATATATATTTTCTATAACTTTATTTGCTTAATTTTATTTTATTTTATTTATATTTTATTTATTTTATTATATCTTATTTATTTTATTATATTCTATTTATTTTATTTATTTATAGGATTTCCTTTCTTAACATTACCTTTATTATATTGCTTTTTTTTTGTTGTAATAGCAAGGATTAAAAAAATGTTTATGTGTATATTTATAAAGCCAAAAAAGCCATTAATAATTAAAATAATAATATTAGTAGCAACAAGTGGATTAGTTATAAAATTATATAAATAAAAATTAATAAAATAAATTTAAAAATAATTATTATTTTACATATAATATAATACCTTTAATTTATAATTAAATAACTATAATATTTATAAAAATTTATAAATACTAGAAATTAATAAATTTATTAATCTTTTGTCTATTATTTAATAAATTAATCAAAGAAATTATATTAGAAATAATTTATAAACAGAAATATGACAAAATTTTTAAATTTCAACCTATGATTTTAAAAACTATTTAAAAAATTATAAAACATTTTATTATTAAAAAATTTAAACATAAATTATTTTGGAAAATTATAATTTTTTTTAATTATTAATTAAATTATTTTTTTAATTTATAATAAATTTATTATCTATATTAAATATATAATATTGAAAACTAAAAATATCTACCTTTAACATCATATAATACAGCTTTTTAAACCTGAAATTGGTATTAAACTTTAATTTATTTTTATTTTTTTTTTATTTAAATATCAATATTTAAATAAAATTTTAAAGGTTTAAAGAACAAAATTTAGAATTTATTTTAATTATATTTTTTATAATATATTTATAATATATAGGTTTTAGATTATAGATTAAAATAATTTATTTTGATTTGAAAATATATTTTTTATAATAAAAATAAATATATTATTTTATATATAATATTATAGGGAAATTGTTAAAAAATAAAAATTATATTATAAAAGTATTATAAAAATGAGTTAAAGGGGGTGTTACTTTATATATAGATATAATAGGTTTAATAAAATTTAAAATTAAAATTTTTTAAAATAATTAGGCTTTTTTTTCTTTTTCTTTTGGTAAATTTTTTAGCAGATAATTTTTATTATTTAAGATGGTTTTTTAATTTGGTTTGGTTTTTGGATTTAGAAACCAAAAACTGAGATGGATAATATTTTTTTTAAAAAAACCAAACCAAACCGCCCCATGTCATTCTCTAATTACAATATAATAATTTTTAAAAAAAGTTCTTTAAAAATAATTTATTATAAAATTAAAATCATCTTTATTATTAATAATTATCTTAAATATTAAATAATTAACATCCTCAATTTCAAACATAACAACCTTATTTTAAAATATAATTAATTATAAAATTATAATCTAATTATCAATTTTAAATTTTAAAAAATTTAATTTTTTTAATATAATTATATTCAAACACCCAAACATTTTAAAAAAATTAATAACTATAAAAAAAAATTTATTTATAATAAATTAAACATCTTTCCACCAAAAAAATCAACCATTAATTATAACTTAAAACCCATACTCTTAAATAAATTATTATCTATATTAAAAAATTAATTTAAAATATTATTATTAAAATAATTAAATAAATTCTAAACTAGATCAAAACATTTAAAAAACTATTTAATAATTAAATTTTATCTAAAATTAATAAATTTATATATAAAATATTATTCAAAAAAAAAATAATACCCAAATTTATACCTATATATATATATATATAAAAAAAAAACTTAAAATCTTTAAAAAATATATTAAAAAAAATTTTTAAAAAAGATATATCTAACCCTCATACTCACCTACTAAACACCCCATCTTATTTATATTAAAAAAAAAAATAACAAACTATAAATATATATAAATTATAAAAATTTTAATAATATAATCATTAAAGATTATAATAGATTATCCCAAATTAATAAATTTCTCAACCATCTACAAAAAACACAATAATATACTAAATTAAATATTATCATTATATATTATAATATCTAAATATTACCTAAAAACATTTAGAAAATTATTTTCAAATATAAATATAAATTTTTTAAATATATAATCATACCCTTTAAATTAACTAATACACCCACATTTTTTTAAATTTTTATAAATTATATTTTATAAAATTATATTAATAAAACTTATATTATCTATTTTAACAACATATTAATCTATAGCAAAAACTTTAAAAAACATCAATAATATATTATATAAATATTTAAAACCTTCAACAAATACAATTTTAAAATTAAACTTAAAAAAACAAAATTTAAAATTATTAAATATAAATTTTTAAAAATTATTATTATAATTAATAAAATCAAAATAAATTTTAAAAAATTAATACTATCCAAAAATAACCTAAACCTAAAAACATCAAAAACATTTAAACCTTTTTAAAATTATACAATTATTATCAACACTTTATTAAAAAATATAATTATATATTAATTATTTTATCAAAATTTATCAAAATAAAAATCAAATTCAATATAATCCCCAATTAAAAAATAGTTTTCAACATACTCAAAAAATTATTTTTATCCATATTTATATTTAAACTATATAACCCTAATTTATTAATTAAAATTAAAATAAATATTTTAAATATAATTTTAAAAATTTATTTATATTAATTATATTTTAATAAAAAATAATATTTTATTATTTATCTATTTTATAAATTTAATTCTACAAAATTTAAATATCTTATCCATAACAAAAAATTTATAATTATTATTAAAATATATTAAACATAGAAAATATATTTATAAATAAAAAAACCTTTTATAATATATTTTGATTATAAAAATCTTATATTCTTTTTTATTATTAAAGTATTTAATAAATACTAAATACAATAATAAGAAATCTTTAATAAATATAAAATAAAGATTATACATTATAAAAAAAAAGAAAATTCAAAAATTAACACCTTTAATAAAAAATTTAATTTAATAAAAGAAATATAACCAAATCAAAAAATAATTTTTAAAAAAAAACCCTATATAATTATTATTATTAATATAAATTTTAATCAAACTATTTATATATTTTATAATAAATTTATTAAAGAATTGAAAAATAACTACTAATAATATTTTATAATTAAATAAATCTTTTTAAATATTAATAATACACCTTTATATTTTATTATTGAAAATAAAATTATATTATTCCAAAATCTTTTTTATATTTTTATAAAAAATTTTAATAATAATTTATAAGATAATATTATAATATATTAATCTATAAATATTTAAAAGTTGAACAAATTTAAAAACTTTTAATCAAAAATTATTATTAACCCCAAATACAACAAAACATTAAATAATATATTAAAATTTATAATATATATTATAAAAATAAATTTAATCAATATTTATTTTATAAAAAATTACAATTTTATAATATATTAATTAAATTTTTTTAAATTATTATTTATAACTTTATTTAAAAAATATTTTATTTAAAAAATTTCTTTATAAATAATTTATAATAAAATCCTAATTATTATTTATAAATTTAATAAAATAGTAATATTTAAATTATAAAATTTTAAATAAATTTATTTAAAAATTTAAACAAATATATTTTAAATAAATATTCAATTAATATAATTTATAAATTAAATATATTTGTAATAAAAATATATTATTCTTTAATAAATTTTAGAATTTAGTTAAAAATTAAATTAGAATTAAATTTAATATTATTAATAAAAAATATATTTAAATAAATAAATTTATTAAATTTATTATTTAAATAATCAAAATATAATTATATAATTTTTTAAATATAGTTTAAAATAATTAAATTAAATTATTATTTAATTTTAAATTTATATATAATATATTAAAACATTTAATTATTAAATATATACTTTATAAAATATTTAAAAGATAAAACCCTACAACAATATTATCACCTTTAATATTTAAAAAAATAATCCCAAAAATAAACAAATATATCAAAAATATAACAAATCTCCATAACAATCTTAAAAAAAAATCTTCAATTTATAATTAAATATACATCATATTATTATAATCAAAAAAAAATAGAAATATTATTTTTAAAAAAAGAAAATAAAATATATTTATTTATTAAATATATTAAATATAAAAAATAATCTAACAAAAAATTTAATTACCAAAAACATAAATCTTTTATAATTATAAAAAAATTTAACAATAATATTTTTAAATTCAAAATACCAAAATCTATATATATTTATCAATTTTTTTATATTTTATTTTTAGAATAAAAATCTAAAAAAAACCTTAATAATAAAAATTAAAATTTAAAAACTATATTAAATACAAATTTAAAAAAATTTTTAATAAATTTAATAAAAAAAATAAATATCTTATTAAATAATCACCACCCTACAACACACAAAATAATTTATAAATATTTAAAAATAATATATTTCTAAATATTATCTAAATCTATTTTAATCAAAAACTTATATTATAATTTATAAAATAAAAATATAAATAATTAAAAAAATAAGTTTAATTTTATTAAACTAACATAATATCACTAAATAATTTTTAATAAATTCTTTCCATTTCTTTCTCAATAATAATTATATTTATATTATTTTAAAACTCAATCAAAATAATTTTATCCCTTTCTATTATTTAATTTAATAACTTTCTTTTATATATCATAATTTTTAAATATTTAACCTTAAATTAGTAAAACTCCTTCCATTTTTTAATAATTTTTAACTAAATTTTTATTAATTTTTATTAAATCTTTATTACTTTTTATTAAATAGTTATTTACTTTTTTTCCAAATTTTCCAATTCTTTTTTTTTTTTATTTAATTAATAATTTAACTATTCTACTATAAACTATTAATCAAGAATTTATCTATAATATTCAAAAAAATATTTATAAAAATTAACCAGACAATTATTCTATTTATTTCAAATATAAATAGAATAATTTTAATAATCCAATATTATAATACAAAAATAATCATTCCAAACACAATACTTATATAAAATAAAAGTTAGAAAATCAAATTTTTTAATACAATCAATTTAAAATTTTTAATATTAATAAAAAAAATTATTTTAATTTTTATTTTATTCATTCAATAAACATTTAATTAAATATATTATATTATAATTATTTTAAATTTTAATTTTAATTTCCATTTTAATTCCAATTACTATTCTTTTATATATTTTTTATTTATATCTACTATTTATAAAAATAATTTTATTATAAAATAGATTTAATTTATATAAATATAACTCCAACATAATCACCCAATTCTATATCTAAAACCATCTTATATAAAATTATAACCAATACAAAAATTCCCCACATAACACTACCTTTCTATATAAAAAATTAATTTTCACTTTATTTATACTTATACCCTATATTCACTCTACATAAAATTAAAAACTATATAAATCTTAACCCTAAAAAAAAAAAATAATATCATAAACCTATAATCTTAATAACATAAATATCTATATTTTATTCTATATTATATCATTTCTAATCTTATATATCACACTTTCTCCAATTTTAATTATAATATAAATATTATTTATTTATAAATTTAATTATTTATTTCTAAACCCTACTATACAACACCTATATATTATATAATATATTCACACATTCATATTATACAAAATACAAACAACCACTACTCACATACTCACACCACTCACATATACAAACACACAAGCAATACAAACACCATTTATTATATAAAACATCATCATATATATAAAATTATTATTAAAACTAATAAAATAATTTTTTATCAATCAACTTAACTATAATTTAATCTTTTTATTATTAAATCTTATTATTATTATATATTCTATCAACAATCTTTAATATCTCACAATATATATACTTCTTAATCTGAAAATCCAGGTATCTTAGATTGAAAGTTAGACATAAGAAATAAAACATGTTTAGCCAGCTAGAGTATAACAGTTTTATTATTAATTATATTTTTTGTTATTTTTTTTATTGTTTTTCCTATTATATTATTAGTTTTTACTTTTTACTTATTAATTTATTATAAAATTTATTAAATATTAATATAGATTAATTATATAATATAGATTATACAAAACTATATATAGAATATTGGGGGATAATTAAAAATTTTTGTGGTTCTTTTTTTTATAATTATTGTTAAATAATTAATTATTAATTTTAATAATTTGCTAATTTTTTTAATTATAAGAGGTTATATAAGTCTATTTGTATTAATAAAGCTATTATTTAGTATAATATTAATTCTTTTATTAATTTTTTTTCTTATCTTACCTTTAATTCTATTATTAGTATTATTTTTTAATACTACCTCTAATCTTACTATTAATTTTATTATTAATATATAATTAAGTAGAATTAAAAATAATATAGATCTACTAGGATATTCTTAGGTATTATAGGCATTATAGATATTGTTAGATGTTGTAGTATATTATAGATTAGCTATTTTGGTAATTAAAATAGATTTGTATATATTTTTTTTTAAATATATAAGATTTGGAATATTTATTAAAGTCTTTTTATCATTTTTAGAAAAAAGTTAATAAATTTTAAAATAGATAATTTTTTATTATTTTATAATTTATTAATTTTAATGTAATTTTAATTTATTGTTTTAAATAGAAAAATAATAATTTTATAATTTTTTCTCCTTAAAATTTTTAATTACTTATTTTATATGTTGAAGGTTTTTGATAAATATTTATTTAATATTAATTAATGGTTATCCTAGTTATTTTATTAAGAAATATATAATAATTTGTTTATTTTAAAAACCTTTTTTTTATTTTTTTTTATTAAAAATCTTTTCTATTTCCTATTCTTTTTTTCTATTAATAATTAGTAGGGGAAGTTAAAATGGTTTAAAATATATCTTATTTTATAAATATAATTATAATAATAAAATATAAAATATTAGATAATTCTTTATTTTATTTAATAATTTAAATTTATAAATTTAAAATCCTATAAAAGTTATAATTTTGTAAAATTTTAATTATTTGATTTTTAGTTTATTATATTAATCTATTTTAATATATTTATTAAACAGTAATATTATATTTTTTATATTGTATTTAAATATTTCTTTATATTATTTATTTATTTACAATACTTAATTATTTTATATATATAAGATTTTTAATTAATAAGTTTTATAATGTATAAAAATTTTTTTAATTTTATTAACAATTATTAATACTTCTTTTATTAGTTTATAATTAATAATAAATTAAATTGGGTAGTTATATTTTGCTTTAAATAAAAATATTCTAATAATTATTTATATAATATTATTATAAATAAATGTAGTTAATAATAATAATTCTATCCAATTATTTTATAAATAATTATAATAATATTTTAAATATTGTTTTAAAATTATATTGATTTGTTTTGTTTGTTTATTTATTTTAAAATAATATATTATAAATTATTAAAATTTAATATAAGTTATTATATAAAGGGTTTTTATAAACTTAATAATAAATTATTATTTTCTGTTTAATATAAAATTTTTTAAGATATTTTCTTTTAATAAATATTATATATAAAAAAATTATCAACTCATTAACTATCAATTTAATATAAAATAGTATAAAATAAGTAAATTTAATAAATTAATTTATTATAATTTATATTATATTATAGATTAATAATTACAAACTAAAAATTAAAATTTTAAATAATAATAATTTTATAATAAAGTTTATTGATATAAATTTTTATAATTTATTTAAAATTTTTAAAAAATAACAATTTTCTTATTTTATTTATTTATAATATTTTATTTCATTAACATATATTATATATTGTGATATATTAATAAATAAAAATAGTATAATTTAGAAAATAATAAAATTTAATAAATAATTTTATTATTTTAATTTTATTAAAATATTTAATAAACAATAAATCATATATTTTTTTAAAAATTTATTTTTTAAATTTTAAATTATTTAAGATTATTATTTTTTTTTTGAATAATAAAATTTTATTATTTTAAAGTAAATATTTTTAAATATATAAATATTTTTTTTAATATATAATTATTTAATAAATTTTAAAAATTTAATATTAATTCAATAAATTTTAATAATTTTATCCTATATAAATATTAAAACGATAATAATTACCCTTATAATCTTTATTAAAAATTTTTAAATAATAATAATTAATTAATTTTTTTTAAATATAAAAAAAAAAAAAAATTTTATTTTTTTTCCTAAAATATAATTAAAATATTTTAAAAAGGTATTTATAATTATATTTTTTGTATCTAAATAATATATAATTATAAAAAATTTTTTTATTAATTTTTTTATTTAATATGTTTGTTTTTAATTTAATTTTTTAAATATTATAAAATAGGTTAAACTTCTGTGATTATTATAAATTATAATTAAAAAATGATATTTTTTAAAAAGATTTAATTATTTTTAAAATATTTTAATAATATTTAATATCTTTTAATTAAATATAAAGTAATTTTTTTTTATTAATATTATTTTTTTATTATAAAATAATATTAGGTATTATTATTTATTTTAATATTTTTATAATAAATAAATACCAATAGTGTAATTTGAGGTATTTATTTTAATATATATTAGTAGTTTAGATAAAAAATATTTAAATATTTTTCTAGTTTTATTTTTAAATAATTATTTAATGTTTTTGAAAATATTTTATATTTTATAAAATTATAATTATTTTCAACCTCTTTTTAATAAATTAGAAAAAATAGTTATTTTTATAATATATTAAAAAATAAATTTTAAAAATTGTATTATATTTTTAATTGATGTAAATTCTGATTATTTGGATATGGTGATAATTTTATTATTATATATTATAAAATTTTGAAATAATATATTATATTCCAAGAATTTTTTTTTTTTTAATAAAATTTATATTTTTTTAATTTAATAAATAGAGAGTTTATTTGGTATTGTTTTAAAATTTTTTTTATATATTTAATATAATTTGTGTGGTTTTAAAAAAAAATTAAAATATTATTTAAATAAATAAATATTGTTTTTTTAATTAGTTTTTTTAGGATTTTATTTAATATTATTTGGAAAATAGTTAATATATTAATTAATTTAAATAATATAATTTAATATTTATAAAAATTATAATTGGTTTTAAATATTGTTTTTTATTTTTTTTGATATTATTTTTATTAAATTATATATTTTTTTGTAAATTTAATTTAGTAAATATTGTAGTGTTTTATAGTTTATTGATAATATTGTTGAATATAGGTAATAAATATTTATTTTTAATAATAATATTGTTAATTTTTTAATAATTGATATATAATTTTAAAAACTTATTTTTTTTTTTTAATAAATAAAATTGGTATTTTTATAGGAGATGATAAAGGAGTAATGAATTTTTTATTTTATATTTTTTTAAAATATTTTTTAAAGATTTAATTTTTATTAGGAGATAATTAATATATAAGTTTAAATAATAGTTATTTTCTTAGTTTTAAAAGAATTTAATAATCCTATAGTTAATATTTTGAAAATTTTGATGTTTTTTATTTTTTAAAAAATTTAAAAAAGGTTTGATATTTTTTGGGGAAGATTAATAAAAAAGTTTTTATATTTTCTAAAATTCTTATATATTTGATTTATTGTATTTGTTCTTTAATTAGGTTATTTTATTAAATTAAACTAACTATAATAATAATTGTTGACCCTATTTAATAAAATATATATTATTTAATTTTTTAGTTAATAACTAGATTATATTTTTTTAGCTAATTGAATTTTAAAATAATATTAAAAAATTTAATATTAATAATTTTTAATTATATTACTTTTTAATAATTTTTTAATTTATAGGGTTAATGGTTTAATTTTTTTTAAAATTTTTTAAGATAATATAAATGTTTTATTTATTATTTTAAATTCTACTAAATAAGGTAATTTTTTTTAAAAAAATTTAATATTTTAAAATGATTTATGAAATAATAAAATTTATTAAAAATCTATTATTAAATAATATTTTCAAAATAAAAATTTCTTTTTTTATATAAAATATTATATTTAATATAAAATAAGATAATAGCTATTGTTTTCCTTTAAAGTTATTAATTATAATAATAATTAATAATTTAAAATAATATATTTTTAAAAAAAATAATAAGTTTTTTGTTGTTTTATTTAGTTTTTTATATTATTACTTGATTTGTTTTTTTATAATCTATTTTTTTATAATTTATTATTTTTTTAGGACAGTTTTTTTTAAAATGTTTTAATTTTTTATATTTAAAGTAAAAACCTTTTTTTTATTTTTTTTAATTTTTCTTGCCTTATTATTTTATTTTAAATGAAGTTGAGTTGTATAATGTTTAATTAATTAATAATAAAGAATGATTAGGCTTGATTATTTTTTATAAATTTTTAAAATATTTTATAGTTTATTGAATGATGATATTATTTAAAATATTTATTATATAGGTTTTTATAATTTATTATTTATTAAATAATTTTTAGTAGGGTTTTTAATTACCTTGTTTTAGTATTTTATGAATTAAATAATAATTTTTATATATTATAATAAAGTTTTTTAAAATATATGTGGATGAATATATTTTTATATTAGGTAGACAGTTTATTATATATTATAATAAATCAAATATTATATTTTGATATTTTTATATAATTTGTTTATTTAATAATAAGGATGACATTTAAGGCCTATTTTTCTTTATTTATTATATTAAATTATTATTATATGGCTGTTTTTAGGGCTTATTATATTTTAAGGTTTGTTAGGCCTTATTAATTAACTACTTTTATTATTTTATGGTGTTGGATAAATAATAATACCCAATTTCCTATAGTCTTATATATTAATATTAATATATAATCCACTTTTTATTATTTTTTTTTGAAAAAAGCTTAATTTATTATGAAATACAACCTAATTTAATGTAAAAATAGAATTATAATGTTTTACTTTTTTATAAAAATATTCAGATTTTTATAAAGTTTATGTCACAGACCTACAGTCTTGACAGCACAACTACCTATACCTTGCTTTACACTATACCATTCTCAATTCTACATGCCACATTTTCTCCAATTCTAATTATAACACAAATAATATTTGTTTAAAAGTTAAACTACTTATTTTTAAACCTTATTATACAACATCTATTATATAATATATTTATATCTTAGACCCCTATAAATATATAAATATTTATAGAATAAATATTTATATATTTATATAATTATATATAAATATATAAATAATATAATTATTATCTATTATATAAAATATTATTATATATATAAAATTATTATTAAAACTAATAAAATAATTAATTTTTTATCAATCAACTCAAATATAATTTAATTTTTTTATTATTAAATTTTATTATTATTATACACTTTATTAATAATTTTAATATTCTATAACATATATACTTCCTGATTTAAGAACCCAGATATCTTAGATTAAAAATCAAACATAAAAAATAAAATATATTTAACAAAATAAATCTATCAAAATATAATATTTTAATTAATTCCATTTAATTTAAAGAAGAACATATATATATTAATAAATGAATTTAATTTTAAAAATTTTATTATATTGGAATATAAAATAATAAACAAAAAAAGAGATTATACATTTTTTTATAACATATTTTTATTAAAAATTTTAAAAATTTTTAATTATATTAGTTAAATTATTTAATATTTATAAAAATAATTAAAAAAAATATTTACCCTTTTTAAACTTAAACTAATTATAAAATTATCTAATAAAAAAGATAATTTTTTTTAGAAAAATAATAAATTTTATATTAATTTTAATATCTAAATCAATAATAAACCTATTTTTTCAATAATTATTAAAAAATCAGAATATAAAATTATATTTTTAAATAATTATAAATATTTATAGAATTTTAAAAAAATTATTTAAATTTTACAATATATCAAAATATCTATTTATACCCAAATTTAAACTTATAAAATTATTGATCTTAAATAAGATATTCATATATATAAAGATTAATTTGTAGAAATCAATCATGCTAAATACATCAAAAAAACCAAATAAACTAGTTTATATTAATTTAGATATATTTTTAAAAATAAAAAAAGTAAACAATATATATAATAATCCAAATTAAATCTTAAAGATTTTAACAAAAACCCCAATAATAATAGTAATAATAATAATATTAATAATAATTATTATATCTTTAATTTAAACAATAGACTATTTATTGGAAAATATTAAAACAATAAAATAATAAAATTTATTAATTTTATTAAATTTAACAAATTATTTAATAAATTTAATTAATTTATTAGACAATTAAACAATATCTTTTATTTTTACCAGCTAATTTTTTTAACAATAAATATAAAATCTAATATATATCACAGATCTACGGTCTTGACAGCACAAATACCTATACCCTGTTCTATGCTATATCATTCCCAGCCCTACATACTACACTTTCTCCAATTCTAATTATAATATAAATAATGTTTATCCATAAGTTGAACTACCTATTTCTAAACCCTATTATACAACATCCATCACATAATATACTCACATCTCAAACCCCTACAAATATACAAATATTTGCAAAATAAATGTTCACATACTTATATAATCATATACAAGTACACAAACAATGCAAACATTACCTATTATATAAAACATCATTATATATATAAAACTATCATTAAGACTAATAAAATATTAATTCTTCATCAATCAATTTAAATACAATTCAATCTTTTTGTTATTAAATCTTATTATTGTTACATATTCTATCAACAATCTTTAATATTTTGCGATGTATATGCTTCCTATTCTAAAAATTTAGGTATTTTAGATTGAAAAATCAGACATAAAAAGTGAAATGTGTTTAACTAGATAGCCAACCAAAATATAACATTTTGACTGATCCTATTTAGTTTAAAGAAGAACATATATATGTTGACAAACAAATTCAATTTTGAAAATTATATTATATTAGAATATGAGACCACAAATAAAGAAGGAGATTACATATTTTTTTATAATATATTTCTATTAAAAATTTCTAATATTTTTAACTAAGTTAATCAAACGATTTAGTATTTATGGAAATAATTAAGAGAAGTATTTACCCTCCCCAAACTTGAATTAACTATAGAATTACTTAACAAAGAAGACAATTTCTTCTGGAAAAGCAATAAATTCTACACTAATATTAATACCTAAACTTATAAGAAACCTATTTTTTCAGAAACTACTGAAGAATCAAAATACAAAATCACATTCCCAAATAACAATAAACATTTATAGAATCTTAAAAAAGTTATTCAAATTCTAGAATACATTAAAATGTTTATTCATATCTAAATCTAAACCTATGAAGTTACTAATCTTAAACAAAATATTTATATATATAAAAACCAACCTATAGAAACTAATTGTACTAAATATATTAAAGAAATTAGATGAATTAGATTATATTAATCCAAATATATCCCTAAGAATAAAAAAGGCAAATAATATACATAACAATCTAAATTAGACCCTGAAGATTTTGACAAGGATCCCAGTAATAACAATAATAATGATAATATTGACAACAACTATTATATCTTTAATTTAAATAATAGACTACCTATTGGAAAATATTAAAATAATAGAATAATAAAATTTGTTGACTCCATTAAATTTGATAAATTATTTAATAAACTTAATTAATTTACTAAACAACTAAACAATATCTTTTATTTTTACCCAGTTAATTTTTCTAGTAATAAGCATAAGATTAGATATGTTGGACTTTTTTTAAAAAAAACCATTTTTAATATTTACAATATTTATTATAAGAAATACAAAGAAAGTATTTCTTAATAATGATAATAAAACATTTTTAAAATTACTATAATATTTATTATATGGTTTAAATTTATTTTATTTTTTCAACAAACCTGCAACTATAAAAATAAGTTTGAAGAAATTTTATATAAATTTTATGTATTATGCTAAATAAGACTTGTTTAAAAATATTTTTAATAAATTGATTAATATACCCTCTTTATTAAATATAATAATAATTAATTATTCTATTATACCAAAAAAAGACTTAAATCCTAATAAAAATAGAAAGTTATAGAAATCAAAACTTTGAATAAACAAATAATTTATAGAGAAATGCAACTTCTTATCATAAAATTTAATAATAATCTTTATAAAGATAACAAAGTTAATACTATTTAACCTAAATAAAACAATAATCTTAATTGCAATTAATCCTAATTTTTTAATTTATAAAATAGATTTACAAACTCAAATTATAATAATTAACCCTTTAATTTAAATTATTAATAACCTTAGAATCAATGGAAAAGTATTAATTAAGGTTGGAACCTGTGTACTATATATAGCCCCATTCCTATGGAACTAGAAATTACCCAAAACTAGTGAAATTAATAATGTAATAAACCCCAGAAATCCAACAAACCTGTTTGTTTTAATTGTGGATAAAAAGGATATATGGTTTGTGTTTGTACTAATCAGAAATAACAAAATCAATAACAAAAACATGTCCGACTTACTAATAATAAAATATTACAAGAATAATATAATAAAAAATACAACCAAGAATACAACAAAGAATATAATAAAAAATACAATAAATATCTTAAATTAGAAAATTTAAAACCCTAATAAAGCCCCAATAAAAATTTTAATATCACTATTCACCAACCTAACTCCCTTAAAATTATTATACAAAGAATTCAAAAAGCCATCCAGACAATTCAACAATACACTATCCTTAATGATCTAATCTACAAAGAAACACCTACTGAATTAGATAACTAAAAACAAGATATATTTAAACAATCCAACCTTCTTTAGGATATTCTTAATAAAATCATAAATTTTGACCAAAATACATCAGAAAGCTCAAACTTAAAATCCTAAATTATTTGCCTTTCTAATTTATTCACTTAAGATGAATATAATTAAATCTGAGAATATTTAATTCCTAGAAGACACCTGCAATATATTTATAATTTCCTTGGAAACCTACAACAAAATTACTTACTCAGAAAAATCCAACTATTATAAATGATTTTTTATAATTATCAAACCCTTAATCCTATTGTTTGATTGAATTTTTAATATTAGGAATTAATTTAATAACTATAAGTTACCTACAAAGAAATATATACCAAACTTGATCTTATAATTATGGAGTTTTATTGATTTTAATATCCATGTTAAGGAAATCAATATTAACATTAATTTATTACTTTAATAGAAACCTATATTAGAATTATGGACTTTACCAATAAACAATCTTAATCTAAATTTATAGATAGATGTGTTTAACTTTATAAAATATATTGATGTAGATTTTATAAAAGTTATTAATTTAATATAATGAACCAATTTTGCAACAATTACTGTAATAATATCCCTAATATTGGATATAATTATGTATGATAAAGAAAATGGAGTAAATATAAGTTATATTAGACTTCTACTTATTATGCAATGATTAACTTTTATAGATATAAACTTGCAAAAGATTTTAGCTATTATTATTTCTTCACAGACAACATAGATATTTAAGAAGAATTAACATCCTTCAACATTATTACTACTGGACTAGATATTACAAAATACAAAAAATATTATTTATACAAAAATGCACTTCCTACTCACATTTTCTATAATGGATCTTTAGTAGTTTGTACTATTTGTGTATAAGAATGGATTAAAATCACCTAAATACCTTACTAGAAGATGTTACTGTTATTAAAATATAAAGAATTTTGTTTATTCTGTTTAAAAGGATTTTATTTTAAAAATTATTAATAATAATATGTATAAAAACTTTATATCAAACTAATTTAATTTATTAAATAAAATAAAAGATTATATAATAGCTATAACATTTGTTTATCTTTTCTAATATTAAAAAAAACCATTTTTAACAAAAATTTAAATTAAAATAGCTTTGGACTTTGATACATACCAAATAGTTTAACTCCAACTTTGTTAAGAAAGGACTTGACAAAACTCTTAATTGAATCGAAAAACAATATTACAACATACCTTGCACCATCAATAAAAGCTTTACTAAGGCTTTTATGGACAGTGATACAGAAATTATTTACATTTTAGAAAATTATATTATTAAACATAACCTACCTAAGACCTTGAAGAAAACTTATTACAATATAGTAGCTTTTGGAAAAAACCCCTTAGGAATAGTTTACTATGAAACCAAAATCACCCTTATCATTAATGACCATTTCGAAAACCGAATAGTTAACATTCTTAATCTTAAACATAACAATCTTATTTTAGGATATGACTGGTTATGGGATTATGACCTAGACATTAATTTCAAATCCCAAAAAATCCGATTTCTTTAATATAACTGTACCCAAGCATTTAAGAATTTCAAAAAAATTAATGATTATAAAAAGAAAATATATTTATAACGAATTGAATACCTTTCTGTTAAAGAAATCAATTATTGACTACAACTTAAAGCTTATACTCTTAAAAGAATTATTATTCATATTAAAAAATTAATTTAAACCACCACCATAAAAATAATTAAATAAATTCCAAATTAGATTAAAATATTTAAAAAATTATTTGATAACTAAGTCTTACCTGAAATCAATAAATTTACTCATAAGATACCACTCAAAGAAAGAATAATATCTAAGTTTATACCTATATATACATGTATATAAGAAAAACTTAAAACTTTTAAAAAATATATTGAAGAAAATTTTAGAAAAGGATATATCTGATTTTTATATTTACCTGCTAAATACCCCATCTTATTTGTATTTAAGAAAAACAATAAACTATGAATATATATGGATTATAGAAGTCTTAACAAAATAATCATTAAAGATTGTAATGGAATACTATAAATTAATGAATCTTTTGATTGCTTATAAAGAACAAAATGATTTATTAAATTAAATATTATTACCATTTACTATAATATCCAAGTATTATTTAAAGACATTTAGAAAACAATTTTCAGATGTTAATATGGATTCTTTGAATATATAGTTATGTCCTTTAGATTGATTAATGTATTAGTATTTTTTCAAACTTTTATGAATTATGTCTTGCGAGATTATATCGATAAAATTTGTGTTGTCTACCTCAATAACATCCTAATCTACAGTAAAGACCCCAGAAAACACCAACAATATATTATAGAAATATTTAAAACCTTTAATAAATACAACCTTAAAATTGAATTTAAAAAAATAGAATTCAAAGTTACCGAATACAAATTCTTAGGAGTTATTGTTATAATTAATAGAATCAAAATAAACCCTAAGAAAGTCAACATTATTTAAAAATGGTTTAAGTTTAAAAACATCAAAAACATTTAAGCCTTTTTAAGATTATACAATTATTATTAATACTTCATCAAGAAATACAATTATATGTCAGTTGTCTTATTGGAATTCACCAAAATAGGAATCAAATTTAACATGACCCCCAATCAAAAAATAGTATTCAATATACTCAAGAAATTATTCCTATTTGTGTTAATATTTAAATTATATAACCTTAGTTTATTAATCAAGATCAAAACAAATGTTTCAAATGTAGTTTTAAGAGTTTGCCTATATTAATTATATTCCAATAAAGAATGACACCCTATTGTTTACCTATTTTACAAATTCGATACAATAGAACTTAGATACCCTATCCATAATAAAGAACTTATGACTATTGTCAAAACATGCCAAATATGGAGAATATATCTACAAACAAAAGAACCTTTTACAGTATACTCCAATCACAAAAATTTTACATTCTTTCTCATTACCAAGATATTCAATTAATACCAAATACAATAATAAAAAACCCTTAACAAATATAAAATAAAGATTATATATTGTAAAAAAAAAGAAAATTTAGGAACTGATACACTTAATAAAAGACTTGATTTAATAGAAAAAATATAACCAGATTAAAAAGCAATCCTTAAAAAAAAACCCTATAGTATTATCATTATTAATATAAATTTTAACAAAATTACCCATATATTTTACAACAAATTCGCTAAAGAATTAAAAGATAGCTATCAACAACATTCTATAATTAAACAAATTTTTTTAGATATCAACAATACACCTTCACATTTTATTATTGAAAATAGAATTATATTATTTCAAAACTTTTTTTATATTTTTATGAAAGATTTTTAGCAATAATTTATAAAATAATATTATGATATATTAGCCCATGGATATTTAGGAATTGAACAAACCTAAAAACTCTTAATTAAAAACTACTATTAGCCTTAAATGTAATAAAATATTAAACAATATATTAGAACCTGTGATATGTGTTGCAAAAACAAATCTAGCTAACATTTACCCTACAGAAAACTATAACCTTATGATATACCAACTAGACCCTTTCAAATCATTACCTATAACTTTATTTAAGGAATACTTTATT
Source organism: Drechslerella coelobrocha (assembly GCA_036971555.1). Lineage (NCBI taxonomy): Eukaryota > Fungi > Ascomycota > Orbiliomycetes > Orbiliales > Orbiliaceae > Drechslerella > Drechslerella coelobrocha. Next base: position 44,779 of record JAJTUH010000018.1, on the reverse strand, counting down.
CAAAGAATCCCCTTATAAATACAATCTATAATAAAGTCCTAATCATTATTTACAAATTTAGCAAAATAGCCATATTTGAATTATAGAATTTTAAATAATTTACTCAAGAACTTAAACAAGTATATTTTAAACAAGTATTTAGTTAGTATGGTTTATAAATTAAATATATTTACAATAAAAATATTTTATTCTTTAACAAATTCTAGAATTTAGTTAAAATTCAAACTAGGATCAAATTTAATATTACCAACAAAAGATATATTTAAATAGACAGACTTATTAAACAAATTATTTAGATAATTGAAATATAATTACACAATTTTCTAAACATAGTTTAGAATAATTGGGTTAAACTATTACCTAATTTTAAATTTATATATAATATATTAAAATATTTAATTACTAAACATACACTTTACAAAACACTTAGAAAATAGAATTTTATTACAATATTATTACTTTTGATACTTAAGGAAATAGTTTTAGAAATAAAAAAATATATCCAAAATATAAAAAATTTCTATAATAATCTTAAGAAAAACCTTTAATTTATGATTAAACATATATTATATTATTATAACCAGAAAAAAATAAAAGCATTATTTTTGAAAAAAAAAAAATAAAATATACCTATTTATTAAATATATTAAATATAAAAGATAACTTAGTAAAAAACTCAATTATCAAAAATATAGATTTTTCATAATCACAAAGAAATTCAGCAACAACACTTTTGAACTTAAAATACCAGAACTTATATGTATTTATTAATCTTTCTATATTTTATTTTTAGAATTAGTTTCAAAAGATTTAAGAAAAAACCCCAATAATAAAGAACTAGAATTCAAAAACCACACTAAATATGGATTTAAGAAAATCCTCAACGGACCCAACAAAAAAAACAAATATCTCATTAAATAGTCACCACTTTATAGACCACAAGACAACTCTTAAATATCCAAAAACAACATACCTCCAAAAATCATTTAAATCTACCTCAATCTAAAACCTACATCACAGCCTACAAAACAAGAACAAGGACAACCAAAAAAACAAATTTAATTTTATTAAACTAATACAATATCACCAAACAACTCTTAACAAATTCTTTTTATTTCTTTTTTAAAAATAATTATATTTACATCACCCTAGAACTTAACCAAATTAATTTCATCCTTTTTTGTCATTTATTCCAATAAATTCCCTTTATGTATAATTACTTTTATATGTTTTATTTTAAATTAACAAAATTCTTTTCTTTTTCAAATAATTTATATTTGTAAAGTCTTTTGTTCTGATTTCAATTTTTCCAATTTTTTTTTTTTTTCTTTGATTTGATGATTTAGTCATTCCATTACAAACCATTAACCAGATTTATTTTTAATATTGAAGAAAATATTTATAAGAATTAGTTAAACAACCATACCACCCATTTTAAATACAAATAAAACAACTAATGTTTCCTAACATCACAACACAAAAATGATCATTCCTAACACAATATTTACACAAAATAAAAACAAAAACACCAGAAAACTCAATTCAATCAACTTAAAAATTTTAATGTTAATAAAAAAATTATTTTGATTTTTATTTCATTCATTTAACAAGCATTTAATTAATTAAATATATTGCACCACAATTATTTCAAGTTTAAGTTTTAATCCCCACTTTGATTTTAATCACTATTCTTTTATGTACTTCTTGTTTATATCATCTATTATTTATAAAAATACCTCTACTATAAAATAGATTCAATCTATATAAACACAACTCCAACATAATTACTCAATTCTATATCTAAAACTATTTTATATAAAACCACAACCAATACAAAAATTCCCCACACAATACTACCCTCCTATATAAAAAATTAATCTTTACCTCACTTATACCTACACCCTATACTCACTCTACATAAAATCAAAAACCATATAGATCTTAACCCTAAAAAAAAAGAATAATATTACAAATCTACAATCTTAACAACACAAATACCTATACCCTGTTCTACACTATATCATTCCCAACCCTATATATTATACTTTCTCCAATTCTAATTATAATATAAATAATATTTATCCATAAATTAAACTACTTATTTCTAAATCCTATTATATAATATCCATCACATAATATATTCACATCTCAAACCCCTACAAATATACAAACATTTGTAAAATAAATACTCATATACTCACACAATCACACACAAACACACAAACAATACAAACACCACCCATTATATAAAATATTATTATATATATAAAACTATTATTAGGACTAATAAAGTATTAATTCTTCATCAATTAACTCAAATACAATTCAATCTTTTTGTTATTGAATCTTATTATTATTACACACTTTATCAACAATCTTTAATATCTCACAACATATATACTTCCTATTCTAAAAACCCAGATATCTTAAATTGAAAATCAGATATAAAAAGTGAAATATGTTTAGCTGGATAGCCAGCCAAAGTGTAACAATATATTAAATTCTTTTTAAAAAAAATTATTTTCAATATTTATAATATTTATTATAAGAAATATAAAGAAAATATTTTTTAATAATAACAACAAAATATCCCTAAAATCATTACAATATTCATTATATAATTTAAATTTATTTTATTTCTTTAACAAACTTATAATTATAAAAATAAATTAAAAAAAACTTTACACAAATTCTATACATTATATTAAATAAAACCTGTTTAAAAATATTTTTAATAAATTAACCAATATATTTCTTTTATTAAATATAATAATAATTAATTATTCTACCATATCAAAAAAAAATTTAAATCCCAATAAAAATAGAAAATTATAAAAATTAAAATTTTAAATAAATAAATAATCTACAAAAAAATATAATTTCTTATTATAAAACTTAATAATAATCTTTATAAAAATAATAAAATCAACATTATCTAACTTAAATAAAACAATAATTTTAATTATAATCAATCTTAACCCTTAAACTTATAAAACAAATCTATGAATTTAAATAATAATAATTAATTTTTTAATTTAAATTATTAATAATTTTAAAATTAATAAAAAAATATTAATTAAGATTAAAATCTATATATTACATATAGTCCTACCTTTATAAAACTAGAAACCATTTAAAATTAACAAAATCAATAACACAATAAACCCTAGAAATCCAACAAGCCCATTTACTTTAATTATAAATAAAAAAAATATATAGCCCATGTTTACACCAATCAAAAATAACAAAAACAATAATAAAAATATATCCAATTCACTAATAATAAAACACCACAAAAACAATATAACAAAAAATATAATTAAGAATATAACAAAAAATATAATAAAAAATATAATAAATATCCTAAATCAAAAAATTCAAAACCCCAATAAAGCCCTAACAAAAATTTTAATATTATTATTCACTAACCCAATTTTTTTAAAATTATTATATAAAAAATTTAAAAAATTATCCAAATAATTTAACAATATACCACCCTTAATAAATCCATTCACAAAAAAACACCTATTGAATTAGATAATCAAAATTATAAGATATTTAAACAATCTAATCATTTCCAAAAAACTTTTAATAAAATTATAAACTTAAATTAAAATATACCAAAAAGCTTAAATTTAAAATTTTAAATTATTCACCTTTCTAATTTACTTACCCAAAATGAACATGATTAAATCCAAAAACATCCAATCCCTAAAAGACACCTATAATATATTCATAATTTCTTTAAAAATTTATAACAAAATTATTTATTAAAAGAAATTTAACTATTATAAATAATCTTTTATAATTATTAAACCCTCAATCCTATTATTCAACTATTATTTTAGTATTAAAAACCAATTTAACAATTATAAGTTATATATAAAAAAATATATATTAAACTTAACCTTATAATCATAAAATTATATTAATTTCAACATTTATATCAAAAAAATTAATACTAATATTAATTAATTATTCCAATAAAAATATATATTAGAATTATGGATTTTGTTAATAAATAATTTTAACCCAAATTTATAAATAAATACACCCAACTCTATAAAACATACTAATACAAATTTTATAAAACCCATCAACTTATCTCAACCAATTAATTTTACAACAACTATAACAATAATATTCTAAATATAAGATATAATTATATATAATAAAAAAAATAAAATAAATATAAATTATACCAAATTTTTATTTATTATACTATAATTAATTTTTACAAATATAAATATATAAAAGACTTCAATTATTACCACTTCTTTATTTTTAATATAAATATTTAAAAAGAATTAATATTTCTCAACATCATTATTATCAGATTTAATATTATAAAATACAAAAAATATCATTTATACAAGAATATACCTCTCATTTATACTTTTTATAATAAATCCTTAATAATTTATATTATTTATACACAAAAATAAATTAAAATTATTAGAATATTTTATTAGAAAATATTATTATTATCAAAATATAAAGAATTTTATTTATTCTATTTAAAAAAATTTTATTTTAAAAACTATTAATAATAATATATATAAAAATTCTATATTAAATTAATTTAATTTATCAAATAAAATAAAAAATTATATAACCTCTATAATATTTGTTTATTTTTCTTAAAACCAAAAAAAACCATTTTTAATAAAAATTTAAATTAAAATAATTTTAGATTTTAATATATACTAAATAATCCAATTTTAACTTTATTAAGAAAAAACTTAATAAAATTTTTAATTAAATTAAAAAATAATATTATAATATATTTTATATTATTAATAAAAACCTTATTAAAATCTTTATAAATAGTAATATAAAAAATTATTTATATTTTAAAAAATTACATTATTAAATATAATTTATTTAAAATTTTAAAAAAAATTTATTATAATATAATAATTTTTGAAAAAAGTTTTTTAAAAATAATTTATTATGAAATTAAAATTATTTTTATTATTAACAACCATTTTAAATATTAAATTATTAATATTTTTAATTTTAAATATGATAATTTTATTTTAAAATATAACTAATTATAGGATCACAACCCAATTATTAATTTTAGATTTTAAAAAATTTAATTTTTTTAATATAATTATACTTAAGCATTTAAATATTTTAAAAAAATCAAAATTTATAAAAAAAAAATTTATTTATAATAAATTAAATATTTTTTTATTAAAAAAATTAATTATTGATTATAATTTAAAATCTATATTTTTAAATAAATTATTATTTATATTAAAAAATTAATCTAAAATATTATTATTAAAATAATTAAATAGATTTTAAATTAAATTAAAATATTTAAAAAATTATTTAATAATTAAATATTATCTAAAATTAATGAATTTGTTTATAAGATATTATTTAAAGAAGGAATAATATCTAAGTTTATATTTATATATATATATATATAAAAAGAATTTAAAATTTTTAAAAAATATATTAAAAAAAATTTTAAAAAAGGATATATTTGATTTTTATATTTATCTACTAGATATTTTATTTTATTTATATTTAAGAAAAATAATAAACTATAAATATATATAAATTATAAAAGTTTTAATGAAATAACTATTAAAGATTGTAATGGAATATTATGAATTGATAAATTTTTTGATTATTTATAAAGAATAAAAAGATTTATTAAATTAAATATTATTACTATATATTATAATATTTAAATATTATTTAAAGATATTTAGAAAATTATTTTTAAATACAAATATGGATTATTTAAATATATAGTTATACCTTTTAGATTGATTAATACATTTATATTTTTTTAAATTTTTATAAATTATGTTTTATAAGATTATATTAACAAAACTTGTGTTGTTTATTTTAATAATATATTAATTTATAATAAAGATTTTAAAAAATATTAATAATATATTATATAAATACTTAAAAAAATTTTTGATAAATATAATTTTAAAATAAAACTTGAGAAAATAAAATTTAAAATTATTAAATATAAATTTTTAAAAACTATTATTATAATTAATAAAATTAAAATGGATTTTAAGAAAGTCAATACTATTTAAAAATGGTTTGAGTTTAAAAATATTAAAGATATTTAAATTTTTTTAGGATTATACAATTATTATTAATATTTTATTAAGAAATATAGTTATATATTAATCACCTTATTAAAACTTATTAAAATAGGAATTAAATTTAATATAACCCTTAATTGAAAGATAATTTTTAATATATTTAAAAAATTATTCTTATTTACATCTATATTTAAATTATATAATCTTAATTTATTAATTAAAATCAAAATAAATGTTTTAGATATAATTTTAGGAATTTGTCTATGTTAATTATATTTTGATAAAAATAATATCTTATTATCTACTTATTTTATAAATTTGATTTTACAGAATTTAAATATTTTATCTATAATAAAGAATTTATAATTATTATTAAAATATATTAAATATAAAAAATATATTTATAAATAAAGAAATTTTTTATAATATATTTTAATTATAAAAATTTTATATTCTTTTTTATTATTAAGGTATTTAGTTGATGATGAGTATGATGGTGGGAAATCCTTAATAAATATAAAATAAAAATTATATATTGTAAAAGAAAAAAAAATTTAGGAGTTGATGTTTTTAATAGAAGATTTGATTTAATAGAAAGAGTATAATTAAATTAAAAAATAATTTTTAAAAGAAAATTTTATAATATTATTATTATTAATATAAATTTTAATAAAATTATTTATATATTCTATAATAAATTTGCTAAAAAATTAAAAAATAATTATTAATAATATTTTATAGTTAAATAAATTTTTTTAAATATTAATAATATATTTTTATATTTTATTATTAAAAATAGAATTATATTATTTTAGAATTTTTTTTATATTTTTACAAAAAATTTTTAATAATAATTTATTAAATAATATTATAATATATTAGTTTATAAATATTTAGGAATTAAATAAATTTAAAAATTTTTAATTAAAAATTATTATTAATTTTGAATATAATAAAATATTAAATAATATATTAAAATTTATAATATATATTATAAAAATAAATTTAATTAATATTTATTTTATGGAAAGTTATAATTTTATAATGTATTAATTAAATTTTTTTAAATCATTATTTATAATTTTATTTAAAAAATATTTTATTTAAAAAATTTTTTTATAAATATAATTTATGATGAAGTTTTAGTTATTGTTTATAAATTTAATAAAATAATAATATTTAAATTATAAAATTTTAAATAATTTATTTAAAAATTTAAATAAATATATTTTAAATAAATATTTAATTAATATAATTTATAAATTAAATATATTTATAATAAAAATATCTTATTTTTTAGTAAATTTTAAAATTTAGTTAAAATTTAGACTAAAACCAAATTTAATATTATTAATAAAAAATATATTTAAACAAATAAATTTATTAAACAAATTATTTAAATAATTAAAATATAATTACATAATTTTCTAAATATAGTTTAAAATAATTAGATTAAATTATTATCTAATTTTAAATTTATATATAATATATTAAAACATTTAATTATTAAGTATATACCCTATAAAACACTTAAAAAATAGAATTTTATAACAATACTACTATTTTTAATATCTAAAAAAATAATCCCAAAAACAAACAAACACATCCAAAATATAAAAAATTTTTATAACAACCTTAAAAAAGATTTTTAATTTATAATTAAATATATATCATATTATTATAACCAAAAAAAGATAGAAGTATTATTTTTAAAAAAAAAAAATAAAATATATTTGTTTGTTAAATACATCAAACACAAAGAATAATTTAATAAAAAATTCAATTATTAAAAATATAGATTTTTTATAATTACAAAAAAATTCAATAATAATATTTTTAAATTTAAAATATTAAAATTTATATATATTTATTAATTTTTTTATATTTCATTTTTAAAACCAATTTCTAAAGATTTAAAAAAAAATTCTAATAACAAAAAACTAGAATTTAAAAACTATATTAAATACAAATTCAAAAAAATCTTTAATAAATCTAACAAAAAGAATAAATACTTTATTAAATAATTATTATTTTATAAATTATAAAACAATTCTTAAATATTAAAAAATAATATACCCCTAAATATCATCCAAACCTATCTTAATCAAAAATTTATAACACAACCTATAAAATAAGAACACAAACAACCAAAAAAACAAATTTAATTTTATTAAATTAATATAATATCTCCAAATAATTTTTAATAAATTTTTTTTATTTTTTCTTTAATAATAATTATATTTTTATTATTATAAAATTCAACCAAATTAATTTTATTTTTTTTTGTTATTTATTTCAACAAATTCTTTTTATATATAATTATTTTCACATATTTTATTTTAAATTAATGAAATTTTTTTTTTTTTCTAAATAATTTGAGTTTATAATATTTCTTATTCTAATTTTAACTTCTCCAATTCTTTTTTTCTTTTATTAATTTAACAATTTAATTATTCCACTATAAACCATTAGCTAGATTTATTTTTAATATTAAAAAAATATTTATAAAAATCAACTAAACAACTATGCTACTTATTTCAAATATAAATAAAACAATTAATGTTTTTTGATATTATAATACAAAAATAATTGTTCCTGGTATAATATTTATATAAAATAAGGGTGAGAACATTAAAAAACTTAATTCAATCAACCTGTAAATTTTAATATTAATAAAAAGATTATTTTAATTTCTATTTCATTTATTTAATAAATATTTAATTAATTAAAATATGTTATACTATAATGATTTTAAATTTAAATTTTAATCCCTATTTTAATTTTGATTGTTATTTTTTTATATATCTTTTGTTTATATTATCCACTGTTTACAAAAATAATCTTATTATAAAGTAGATTTAATCTATATAGATATAACCCTAACATAGTTATTTAATTTTATATTTAAGACCATTCTATATAGGATTATAACCAATATAAGAATTCCCTATACAATATTATCTTCTTATATAAAAGACTAACCTTTACCTTACTTATATCTATACCCTACACTTATTCTATAAAAGATCAAAAACTATATAAATCTTAACCCTAAAAAGAAAAGATAATATCATAAATTTACAATTTTAATAATATAACTACCTATATTTTGCTTTATACTATACTATTTTTAATTCTACATATTATATTTTTTCTAATTCTAATTATAATATAAATAATATTTATCCAAAAGTTGAATTATCTATTTTTAAACCCTATTATATAATATCTATTATGTAATATACTTGCATCTCAAACCCTTGTAAATATACAAACATTTACAAAATAAATACTTGTATGTTTACATAATCACATATAAACACATAAATAATGTGATCATTATTTATTATATGAAATATTATTATGTATATAAGATTATTATTAGGATTGATGAAGTAATTAATTTTTTATTGGTTAATTTAAATACAATTCGATTTTTTTGTTATTAAATCTTATTGTTGTTATATACTTTATTAATAGTTTTGATATCTTGCAATATATATACTTCTTGATCTAAGAACCCAGGTATCTTAAATTAAGAGTCAGACATAAGAAGTGAAACATATTTAACAGGATAAGCCTATCAAAGTGTAACAATTTAATATATTGAATATTATTATTTTTAATAAGATTTTTTGATTTAATATCTAATAATAAAATTTAATTATATATTAATATTTTTAAATTTTTATATTTGATACCTAATTTTTTAAATTTACTATAAATTTAATCTATTATATTCTTTAATTTTTAGATTTTTAGGGTTAAGACTTTTTATCTTTGATTTTATTTTATTAAAATTTATTAAATTTTATCTTATTATTTTTTAATTTTTATTATTAAGATAAAAATTTTTGGGGGAATTATAAAAAAAATAGATTATATTTTTGTTTAAGTTTTTTTAATAGGGGTTGGGGTTTTTTGTTTTGATATTTTATTTATAAAATAAGAATAAAGATAAATAAATTAATTTTTTTTTAATTGTTGAAAAAAGGTAATTAAATAGAATATAAAGGTAGGTTATATTTTAATTAATTTAGAAAACTATTGATAAGAAAAAAGTGGTTTATTTTTAATATATATAATTTTATATTATAAAAATTATTTAATGGTTCTTTAATTTATAGTAATTAACAATTTTTATATATATTTAGATTTATTTGGAAAAATTTTAATTTAAATAATTACTTATATAATTATATATAGATTGTTTTATTATATGTGAATTGATGTTTGTTAAAATTATTTATACTTTTTAGACCTGTTGACATACTTATTGAAGTTCTATAGTTTCTACCAAATCATGTAGATGCCTGTCGAGACATTATGTGCCTTGACATATTTAATTAAATAACTAATTAAAATATAAAATTTTAATTGATCCTACTTAATTTAAAAAAAAACATATATATATCAATAAATAAATTCAATCTTAAAAACTATATCATATTAAAATACAAAACAACAAACAAAAAAAAAAGATTATATACTCTTTTACAACATATTTTTATTAAAAATCCCCAATATTTCTAACCAAATCAATTAAACAACTTAATATTTATAGAAACAATTTAAAAAAATATTTATTTTACCAAATTTAAATTGATTATAAAATTATTTAATGAAAAAAACAATCTTTTTTTTAAAAAAAATAATAAATTCTATATTAATTTTAATACCCAAATTAATAATAAACCTATTTCTTTAATAATTATTAAAAAATTAAAATATAAAATCATATTTTTAAACAACAATAAATATTTATAAAATTTTAAAAAAATTATTTAAATTTTATAATATATTAAAATATTTATTTATACCTAAACCTAGATTTATAAAGTTATTAATTTTAAATAAAATATTTATATATATAAAAACTAATTTATAAAAATCAATCATACTAAATATATTAAAAAAATTAAAAAAATTAACTTATACTAATTTAAATATACCCCTAAAAATAAGAAAGGTAAATAATATACATAATAATCTAAATTAAACCTTAAAAAATTTTGTTAAAATTTTAACAACAACAATAATAATAATAATATTAACAACAATTATTATATTTTTAATTTAAATAATAAACCATTTATTAAAAAATATTAAAATAATAAAATAATAAAACTTATTAACCCCATTAAATTTAATAAATTACTTAATAAATTTAATTAATTTATGAAATAATTAAACAACATTTTTTATTTCTATTTAATTAATTTTTTTAATAATAAATATAAAATCCAATACATTAAACTTTTTTTAAAAAGAATTATTTTTAATACCTATAATATTTATTATAAGAAATATAAAGAAAATATTTTTTAATAATAATAATAAAATATTTTTAAAATCATTATAATATTCATTATATAATTTAAATTTATTTTATTTTTTTAACAACCTTATATAAATTCTATATATTATATTAAATAAAACCTATTTAAAAATATTTTTAATAAATTAATCAACATATTTTCTTTATCAAATATAATAACAATTAATTATTTTATTATATTAAAAAGAAATTCAAATCTTAATAAAAATCAAAAATTATAAAAATCAAAACCCTAAATAAATAAATAATTTATAAAAAAATATAACTTTTTATTATAGAATTTAATAATAATTTTTATAAAAATAATAAAATTAATACTATTTAACCTAAATAAAATAATAACCCTAATCATAATCAATTTTAATTTTTAAATTTATAAAATAGATTTATAAATTTAAATAATTTTAAAATTAATAAAAGAATATTAATTAAGGCTGGAATTTAAAAATTATTTATAAATTAATTCCTATAAAACTAAAAATTATTTAAAATTAATAAAATTTGTAATATAATAAATCCTAAAAATCTAATAAACCCATTTATTTTAATTATAGATAAAAAAAAAATATAATTTATATTTATATTAATTAAAAACAATAAAATTAATAATAAAAATATATCCAATTTATTAATAATAAAATATTATAAAAATAATATAATAAAAAATATAACCAAGAATATAATAAAGAATATAATAAAAATGTTACACTTTGATCCTATTAAACACATTTTACTTCTTACATCTGACTTTTAATCTAAGATATCTGGGTTTTTAGAACAGGAAGTATATATATTATAAGATATTAAAAATTATTAATAAAATGTGTAATAATAATAAGATTTAATAATAAGAAAATTAAATTATATTTAAATTGATTGATGAAGAATTAATATTTTATTAATTTTAATAATAGTTTTATATATATGATAATGTTTTATATAAAGGGTGATGATTGTAGTAGATGTTGCTATATTATATATGTAATATAGGTGATTGTGTAATGTAAAATGGTTATTGTGTTATTTTACCAAATTTTATAATTTTGTAATATAATTATGTGGGTGCTGTATAATAGGGTTTAGAAATAAATAATTAAATTTATAGATAAATATAATTGTTGTTATAATTGAAATTAGAAAAAATACAATATATAAGATTGGGAATAATATAATGTAAAATAAGGTATAAGGAATTGAATTATTAAGATTATAGATTTATGATATTATTTTTTTTTTTTAAGATTAAGATCTATATAGTTTTTGATTTTATGTAGAATAAATATAGGGTGTAAATATAAATAAAATAGAAATTAATTTTTTATATAAGAAGATTGTATTATATAAAGATTTTTTATATTAATTATAGTTTTATGTTCTAGATATAGAATTAGGTGATTATGTTAAAATTATATTTATATAGATTGTATTTATTTTATAGTAAAATTGTGTTTGTAGATAATAAATGATATAAATAAAAAATATATAAAAAATAATAATTAAAATAAAGATAATAAATAAAATTTAATCCTAAAATAAATATAGTATAATATATAAAAAAAATAAAATATAAATATTAGTTAAATAAATGAAATAAAATAAATTTTTTTATAATTAATATGATTTTTAAGTGGATTGTATTGAAAAATTTAATTTTCTTATTTTTATTTTTTATAAATATTGTATTAGGAATAATTATTTTTATATTATTATATTAGGATATAAGGAATATTTTATTTATATTTAAAATAGATAAAAGGATTGTTTAATTAATTTTTATAAATTAAGTTCTTTTTATTATTAATATTTTTAATTAATTATATATAATTAAACAATTGGATTAGTAATTAAAAGAAAAAGAAAAAGAATTAAAATTTATTAAAAATGAATAAGTAGAGTTGTAAATTAAATAATTTAGATTTTAAATATATATTTTAAAAATAAAAAAAATTAAAATTATTAAAATATAAATATCTAGAAATTATTATCTATAATTAAAAATTATTAAATTAAGAAAAAATAAAAGGGAATAAAAAAGGTAAAACAATTAAATCACAAAATAATATTAATATAATTATTATTAAAAAAATAAAATAAAATGAATTTGTTAAGAATTATTTGGTGATATTGTGTTAATTTAATATAATTAAACTTATTTTTTAATTGTTTGTGTTTTTATTTTGTAAATTGTGATATAGATTTCTGACTAAAATAAATTTAGATAATATTTAGAAGTATATTGTTTTTTGATATTTAAGAGTTGTTTTGTGATCTATAAAATAATAATTATTTAATAAGATATTTTTTTTTTTTATTGGGTTTGTTAAAGATCTTTTTAAATTCATATTTAATATAATTTTTAAATTTTAATTTTTCATTATTAAAGTTTTTTTTTAAATCTTTAAAAATTAATTTTAAAAATAAAATATAAAAAAATTAATAAATATATATAGATTTTAATATTTTAAATTTAAAAATATTATTATTAAATTTTTTATAATTATGAAAGGTCTATGTTTTTAATAATTGAATTTTTTACTATATTGTCTTTTATATTTAATATATTTAATAAATAAATATATCTTTTTTTTTTTTTTTAAAAATAGTACTTTTATTTTTTTTTAATTATAATAATATGATATATGTTTAATTATAAATTGAAGGTCTTTTTTAAAATTATTATAAAAATTTATTATATTTTGATATATTTATTTATTTTTGGGATTATTTTTTTAAATATTAAAAATAATAATATTATTATAGGATTTTATTTTTTAAATATTTTATAAGGTATATGCTTAATAATTAAATATTTTAATATATTGTATATAAATTTAAAACTAAATAATAACTTAACCCAATTATTTTGAGCTATATTTAAAAAATTATATAATTATATTTTAATTATTTAAATAATTTATTCAATAAATCTATTTATTTAGATATATATGTTCTTTGTTAATAATATTAAATTTAATTTTAATTTAATTTCTAACTAAGTTTTAAAATTTATTAAAAAATAATATGTTTTTGTTATAAATATGTTTAATTTATAGGTTATATTAATTAAATATTTATTTGAGGTACACTTGCTTAAATTCTTAAATAAATTATTTAAAATTTTATAGTTTAAGTATTATTATTTTGTTAAATTATAAATAATAACTAAGATTTTGTTATAAATCATATTTATAAAAGGATTTTTTAAATAAAGTATTTTTTGAATAAAATTATAGATGATAACTTAAAAAAATCTAATTAATATATTATAAAATTATAATTTTTTATAAAATAAATATTAACTAAATTTATTTTTATAATATATATTATAAATTTTAATATATTATTTAATGTTTTATTATATTTAAAACCAATAATAATTTTTAATTAAAAATTTTTATATATATTTAATTTTTAAATATTTGTAAATTAATATATTATAATATTATTTTATAAATTATTATTAAAAATTTTTTATAAAAATATAAAAAAATTTTTGAAATAATATTATTCCATTTTTAATAATAAAATATAAAAATATATTGTTGATGTTTAAAAGAATTTATTTAATTATAGGATATTGTTGATAATTATTTTTTAATTTTTTAACAAATTTATTATAAAATATATGAATGATTTTGTTGAGGTTTATATTAATAATAATAGTATTATAAAGTTTTTTTTTAAAAATTACTTTTTAATCTAATTATATTTTTTTTATTAAGTTAAATTTTTTATTAAAAATATTAATTCTTAAATTTTCTTTTTTTTTATAATATATAATTTTTATTTTATATTTATTAAAAATTTTTTATTATTGTATTTGGTATTAATTAAGTATTTTAATAATAAAAAAAAATATAAGATTTTTGTGATTAGAATATACTATAAAAAAATTTTTTATTTATAAATATATTTTTTATATTTAATATATTTTAATAATTGTTATAAATTCTTTATTATAAATAAAATATTTAAATTTTATAATATTAAATTTGTGAGGTAATAAAATATTATTTTTTATCAAAATATAATTAATATAAGTAAGTTTTTAAAACTATATTTAAAATATTAGTTTTGATTTTAATTAATAGATTAAGATTATAAAGTTTAAATATAGATATAGATAAAAATAATTTTTTAAATATGTTGAAAGTTATTTTTTAATTAGGGATTATATTAAATTTAATTTTTATTTTAATAAGTTTTAATAGGGTAGTTGATATATAATTATATTTTTTAATAAAATATTAATAATAATTGTATAGTTTTAAAAAGGTTTAAATGTTTTTAACATTTTTGGGTTTAGATTATTTTTAAATAGTATTAATTTTTTTAGGGTTTATTTTGATTTTATTAATTATAATAATAGTTTTTAAGAATTTATATTTGGTGATTTTAAATTTTGTTTTCTTAAATTTAATTTTAAAATTATATTTGTTAAGGGTTTTAAATATTTATATAATATATTATTAATATTTTTTAGAATTTTTATTATAGATTAGGATGTTGTTAAAGTAGACAATATAAATTTTATTAATATAGTTTTATAAAACATAATTTATAAAAGTTTGAAAAAATATAAATATATTAATCAATTTAAAAAATATAATTATATATTTAAAAAATCTATATTTGTATTTAAAAATAGTTTTTTAAATATTTTTAAATAATATTTAAATATTATAGTAGATAGTAATAATATCTAATTTAATAAATTGTTATGTTTTTTGTAAATAATTTAAAAATTTATTAATTTATAGTAGTTTATTATAATTTTTAATAATTATATTGTTAAAATTTTTATAATCTATATATATTTATAATTTATTAATTTTTTTTAATATAAATAAAATAAAATGTTTAATAAATAAATATAAAAATCAAATATATTTTTTTTTAAAATTTTCTTTAATATATTTTTGAAGAATTTTAAATTCTTTATATATATATATATATATAAATATAAATTTGGGTATTATTTTTTTTTTAAATAATATTTTATAAATAAATTTATTAATTTTAAATAAGATTTAATTGTCAGATAGTTTTTTAAATGTCTTGATTTAATTTAAAATTTATTTAATTATTTTGATAATAGTATTTTAAATTAGTTTTTTAATATGGATAATAATTTATTTAAGAGTATAGACTTTAAATCATAATTAGTAATTAATTTTTTTAATAAAAAAATATTTAATTTATGGATTTTCTTTTTATAATTGTTAATTTTTTAAAAATATTTAGGTGCTTAAATATAATTATATTAAAAAAATTAAATTTTTTAAAATCTGAAATTAATAATTAAATTATAATCTTATAATTAATTATATTTTAAAATAAAGTTATTATATTGAAGATTAAAAATATTAATTATTTAATATTTAAGGTGGTTATTAATAATAAAAATAATTTTAATTTTATAATGAATTATTTTTAAAAGATTTTTTTTAAAAATTATTATATTATAATAAATCTTTTTTAAGGTCTTGGGTAGGTTATATTTAGTGAATGACATGGGGCGGTTTGGTTCGGTTTCTTCCAAAAAAATATTATCCATCACAGTTTTTGGTTTCTAAATCCAAAACCAAACCAAACCAAAAAACCATCCTAAATAACAAAAACTATTTGCCAAAAAACCATTTACCAAGAGAAAAAAAAAAAAAAAAGCTTAATTATTTTAAGAAATTATAATTTTAAATTTTAAAAAGCTTATCATATTTATATATAAAATAACACCCCCTTTAACTTATTTTTATAACACTTCTACAATATAATTTTCATTTTTTTACAATTTCCCTATAATACTATATATAAAGTAATATATTTATTTTTATTATAAAAAACATGTTTTTAAATCAAAACAAATTGTTTTAATTTATAACCCCAAAACCTATATATTATGAATATATTATAAAAAATATAATTAAGACAAATTTTGAATTTTATTTTTTAAACTTTTAAAATCTTATTTAAATATTAATATTTAAATAAAAAAAAAAACAAAAATAAATCAAAATTTAATACTGGTTTTAAATTTAAAAAACTATATATTATATAATATTAAAAATAAATGTTTTTATGTTTCAATATTATATATTTAATATAAATAATAAATTTATTATAAATTAAAAAAATGATTTAATTAATAATTAAAAAAAGTTATAATTTTCTAAAACAATTTATATTTAAATTTTTTAATAATAAAATGTTTTGTAGTTTTTTAAATGGTTTTTAAAACTATAGATTAAAATTTAAAGGCCTTACTATATTTTTACCCATAAACCATTTTTAATACAATTTCTTTGATTAATTTATTAAATAAT
This sequence comes from Drechslerella coelobrocha, assembly GCA_036971555.1. NCBI lineage: Eukaryota > Fungi > Ascomycota > Orbiliomycetes > Orbiliales > Orbiliaceae > Drechslerella > Drechslerella coelobrocha. The sequence goes on along the minus strand of JAJTUH010000018.1, from coordinate 27,035 downwards.
AGATGGAGGATTAATAGATTTGTTAACTTCTGATATTTATAAATTTTTATAAATATTATAGTTATTTAATTATAAATTAAAAATATTATGCTATATATAGAATAATAATTATTTTTAAATTTATTTTACTAATTACCTGGCTTCTATTTATATAATTTTATAATTAATCCACTTATTACTATTGATATTATTATTTTAATTATTAATAACTTTTTTTAATTTTATAAACATATATTTTAATATTTTTTTAATTCTTGCCATTATAACAAAAAGGAGATAATATAATGAAGATAATGTTAAAGAAAAAAATCCTGTAAATAGATAAAATAAATAAAATATAATAAAGTAAATAAAATATAATAAAATAAATAAAATATAAATAAGATAGAATAGAATTAAACAAATAGGGTTATAAGGGACATATATATATTATTAATATAAATATTTTAGAAGGGTTTGGTTTTTATATATAATGTTTTTATATATTGTTAAAACATATTTCTTTGTTTTATAATATATATAACATAAAATTATAATCTTTAATTATATTTTATTAAAAATATTATTTTTTTATTTTAAAAAAGTAAATATATGTATTTTAGATATTTTCTCTAAATCAATAAAATTTTAAAACCACCCACTATATAATAATAAATTATTATATATAATATATAAAAAATGGGTATCCTTGTTATTTTAAAAAATATTAATTTATATATAACACAAATATTATTAAAATAATTTTTAAAAACCAAAATCAATAAAATATTGATTTATAAAATAAAAAATTAATATTTTATTATAATATTAAACACTTAACCAAAATTAAATTTTTTTAAATCTTATTTAAAAAAAAACATATTTTATTATTAAAACATTCTATTATTGAGTATTTTTTATTATTAAATTATAATCTTATAAATCAACATATTATTAAAAATCCCTTTACAAAAGAAAAAAAAAAATATCATCACCACCATTAAAAAATATAATCTAACAATAGTAATTTTAAAAATTAAAAACAAAATAAAACAAAATAAAACTAAATATTAAAATAAAATTTACAAAAAAGAAATCTATAACAAAAAATAAATTAAAAAATAATAATAAATTATTAAAAATTAATAAAAAGACTAAATTTAATAAATAGAATTATAAATATTTATTAAATAAATTAATTAATGAATTAATAAAAGTAAAAATAATTTAAAAAAAAAAATATAAAAAAAATATAATAATATTATTAAAAATTTGAACATCTACAATAATATTATTTTATACCCCCTTTATAATATTATTTTCTTATACCCCCCTTTATAATATTATTATTATGTATAACCAAAAATCAAAACAATTAAAATATAATTAAACAAAAACAAGATTATCATTTTAATCTGGATAAAAAAATTAATTTTTTTCAAATTTATTTTGATTATTTTATTAATGTTTTCAAAAGCTTTATATTAAAAAAAAAGGTAAAAATAATATAAAAAGAAAAAAAAGCTAGTTTACAATTTTTAAAAAAAAATACATTAAAATTGTAGATAATAATGTGGAGATTAATTTTTTTATCTAATCAAATAAAAATAAAAAAAAAGAAGAAATTAAAAAAAAGGAAAAATTCTTTAAAAATATATCTATTTCATCTAATAAAACAAATAATAAAAATAATAAAGAAAATATAAAATAATATCTTCATTTCTTTTTTTTTTTATTTACCCCTATTTTTGGGTTATTTCTATAATTATTACATTAGTATTTTTAAATTATATATACTTTAATTGTATTTATTATTAAATAATAATATTAAGATTTTACTTTTAATTTATATATTATTTTTAAAAATATTTTTTTACTTAATATTAATAATTTTTCCAATAAATAGTTTCTAATTATTTTTTAAAAATTTATAGAATATGTTGTTATTATAAATATAGTAATATCTAATAATATGGTTTGTTTTATTGTTTAAACAAACAATATGGTAGTATTTGTTATTACTACTCTAATTAATGTTATTTAAAAATATTTTAATAAATAATTATTAAAAAAATATTAGTTGGTGTAATTGAGATTTTGTATTATAATGTCTAAAACCAGAATTCCTTATAAATATTAATAAAATAAATATTTAGATATTAACTTTTAATTTATTAATAAATTTAAAAAATTTACAATAAAAATAATAAAAAAACATTTTAATAATATTTAAAATAATTTTAAAAATAATTATATTAGTTTATATGGTTGATGAATTAGATATTAATTATTTTATATATATATAAAGTAATGTTTATTTTAATATATAAAATTAATTATTTAAATATTTTAAAGTTATTTTTTATTTTTAAATTAAAATTGTATTGATTATATTTTAATAAAATGTTAGATATAATTATTAATAAAAACCTTTAACCTAATTTAAAAAAAATATTAAATTATTTTTATTTTCTTTTCAAACTAAATAAAAAGAATATTTTTTTAAAATAATAATAAAATACTAAATTTATAATAATATATTATGATGTTAATAAAAATTTAAAACTATATTAATTATTTAATTTTAATTTTTACAAATTATTAAATATTTAGAAAAATTTTAACAAAATTACTAATATTAAAACTGGAAAATCTAAAATTTTTTATTAATTATATAAATATTTATTAAATTATTTTTAGATTTATATAAATAAAATATTTACAATAAGGAATTATATAAAAAATTAATAATATAAATAGGTTATAATTTCTATTGGAAAAAAATTAATAATAATATTTTTATTAATTAATAAAAATATAAATTATTATTTTATATATAAATATAAAATATTTCATTTAAAATAAAAATTAATTATATTTAGTAGATTAAAAAAATAATATATTTATTAAAAATATTTAAAATATAATTTTGTAAAATAATAATTATAAATAATTTATTATTTTTATTTTTTAATTAATTAGAATTTTATAAATTTTTAAAATTATTATAATTTAATATAAATATCCTATTTATAAAAAGATTAAAAATATTTTTTAATAAAAAAATATATATAATAAAAAAATATATTTAAAAATATATTTTATAAAATAAAAAAATATTAATTATTTTTGATATTTAAACATTTTTTAATAAGTTTTTATTTATTATAATTATTATTTATTAAACTAATAAAAAATAGAATTTATAAAAATATTTAATTAATTTTAAACATTTAATAAAAAAGTATACAAAGGATTATATTATTAAAATAATTTTATAAATTATAAAAACCTATAATTTAAAAAACTGTTTATATATTATTACTATTAACAATATTAATAATAATTAAATAATAATAAATTCTTTTATTTAATATTTTAACAATAAAGAAATTGATATCTTAAAACTATTAATAAATAAAAATAATAATAACTTTTAAAAAATTTTATAAAAAATTATTTTATAAATATCTTCTATATAAAATAAAAACTAATTATATTTATCCTATTTTATTTATGTTATTTAATTAATAATAAACACCTTTATTAATAATATTAAAGATGTCCTTAATATTGAAAACTTTTTTAAATTTTTAAAAATTAAAAAATTTAAGAAGTTTAAAATTATATTTATTTTATTTTAAAATATTTTTTTTATAATAAAATAAAATTTTTTTTTATATATGGAATAATGTCCTTTTTTTTTTTTTTTAAATTTTATTAAATAAAATAATAAGTATGTATGTTATATAAAGTAATTATAACACTTCCTAATTATTTAAAACAATTTAAACAATTATAAAAAAGCCTTAAAAACTAAATTATTTTAAAAAAAATATTAAATATTAATAAATTTATTTAATTAATTAAATTATATATTAATATTTATATAAGATGGAATTCTATTTTAATAATATTTATCTATTTTCTTTAATTAAAAACAATTATTTATAAATAAATAAAATTATTAAATAATAAAAATTAATAATATTATTTATTTATGAATAATAAATCCAATCAAATAAAATATATAATTAGTATTTTATAATTATTTTATAAATATATATTATTTTTATTAATATTAAATCAATTAATTATTTGTTTTATTTAATAGATATATAATAAATTATTTGATTATATGGAAGTTTATATCAAACAATTTATAAAACAATCTAATAATATTTAAAAAATAAATTTTAAAAATATTTTAAAAGATAATATTAAAAAGTTAAATTAATATTATAATAAAATAAAATAAGAAAGAAATATTTTATATAATTTAAAAACAATTCTTAATCCTAAAATTAAATTAAATTTTTATATTTTATTAAATTAAAATAAAATATATAAAATTAAATATTGAGATAAGTTTTTAAAATATTATATATAAAATTATAATGGAAATAAAATTTTAAATATTATATATAAATATTTTAATAATATATATTACCTTATATAAAATAATGGGTTTTAAATTTTAAATGATAAACTGTATTTAAATCTTTTTAATTAATTATAAAATAATTATTAATAAAATTAATTTTTACTATTTTAAAATATAAAATAATATAATAAAGTAAAATTTTATATTTATTAAAAAATAATAAATTTTCTTTTTATTATTTTATATATAGATTTTGAATATAATTAATTAATTTTTAACAATATTGATAATTTGTTAAAGTTTTTAATTAATTAAGTCCTTACTTATAGATAAAAAAAATTATTTAAATAGGAAATAATTTTATATAATGATAGGTTATGTGATAAAATATATATTAGATTTATAGATTTGAAAAATATAATATTATTTATTAAGTAAAAATATATTACTAATTTTATTAATAATATTATATAATTATATATCTAAAAATAATTTAAAATATAATAGATTTTAAATTTATTATATTTTATATTACACAATTTCCAACATGATTTTATTATAATATTTTTTATGTTATTTTATATGTAGTATAGATATTAATATTTTATTAAAATTAAAAATAATTACATTAAAATAATCAATTTAAACCAAATTGAACTGCTCTACCAAGCTTATAAACCAAACCAAACTATATCCAAATTTGGCGTAATGGTTTGGTTCGGTTTATGGTTTAAACCGCCCCATGTCATTCTCTAGTTATATTTAATAATATAATTTTTTAAAATATAAATAATTTTTATATTATTGTTTATAAAAACTTTAATGAGATTTTTATTGATAATATAAAATATATTATAATATTATTTTTTAATTTAATTAAAAATTTTGTTGAATTTTTTTTTAATAAAATTAAAACTAGATTATTTAGTGTATGTTAAAGTTTAAAATTATTTTAATTTAAATTTTTATTAAAAATATTTTTTTTAATTTTAAAAAAAATAAGTGAATATTGTAGATATTGTGTGATTTTTTATTTTACTTAATAAGTTAGGTTAATATAATATGAAATTTTTATATATATTATTATTAATAATTTTTAAAATAAAATTTTTTTAAATAAAATAAGTAAAATTCCTTATATTTTAATAATAATAATATTTTTTAATAAAATATTTTAATAATTTTAATTTATTTTTATATATAAATAATATAAACTATTAAAGATTTATTATAAAAAATATAAATAGAAGATATGTTTTGATATAGATAATATTTTTTATATTTTATAATATTAAGTTTAGTAATAATAATATTAAAAGATGTTAATTCTTTTTAAATATTTATATTATAAATAAAAAAATAATAATAATTAAAATTTTTTATATATTTATATTTATAAAGGTTAATTATAATATAATAAATAAAAATTTAATATAATTTATATTTATTCTATTTTTTTATTATATATAATTATATTTTAGGTTTGGAATATTATTATTATAATTATTATATAATTGGTTAATTAAAATAAATTAATAAATTCTATAAAATTTATATTAATATATTTTATAAAATTAAATATATTTATTTCTGAATTTGGGTTAAAATTATTTATTGATAAAATTTATAATTTTAATATAAGTTTTTATTAAAATAATCAATTAATATTAACATTAATTTTTTTAATATAAATATTAAAATTTATATTATTTTATAATTATAAAATTAAGTTTAATATATATTTCTTTATATATAACTTATAGTTGTTGGGTTAATTTTTAATATTAGAAATTTAATTAAACAATAAGATTGAAAATTTAATAATTATAAAAAATTATTTATAATAATTAAGATTTTTTTAATAAATAATTTTATTATAAATTTTTAAAAAAATTATAAATATATTATAAATATTTTTTAAAATTAAATTTTTTTAAATTTAATCATATTTGTTTTAAATAGGTAGGTTAGAAAGATAAATAATTTATAATTCTAAATTTAAATTTTCTAAAATATCTTAATTAAAATTCATAATTTTATTAAAGGTTTTTTAAAAATAATTAAATTATTTAAATATTCTATAATTTTAATTATTTAATTTAATAAATATTTTTTTATAAATATAATAATTAATAAAATTATATTATTAAATTATTTAAATAATTTTTTAAATTCTTTACATAATAATTTCAAAAAAATTAAATTAATAAATAATAACATTAAAATTTCTATTAAAACCTTATTAAAATTTTAAATTCTTAGATTTAAAATATTTATTATATTCTTTATTATATTCTTTATTATATTCCTAGTTATATTCTTTATTATATTATTCTTATAATATTTTATTATCAATTAATCAAACATATCTTTGTTGTTGGTTTTATTATTTCTAATTAATATAAATATAAGTCATATATCTTTTTTATTTATAATTAAAATAAATAGGTTTATTATATTTCTAAAATTTATTGTATTATTAATTTTATTGATTTTAAGTAATTTTTAATTTCATAAAAATAAGGCCATATATAATATATAAATTCCAACCTTGATTAATACTTTTTTATTAATTTTAAAATCATTAATAATTTAAATTAAAAAATTAATTATTATTATTCAAATTTATAAATCTATTTTATAAATTTAACAATCAATATTAATTATAATTAAAATTATTATTTTATTTAAATCAAGTCATATTAACTTTATTATTTTTATAGAAATTATTATCAAATTCTATAATAAAAAGTTATATTTTTTTATAAATTATCTATTTATTTAAAATTTTAATTTCTATAACTTTCTATCTTTATTAAGATTTAAGTTCTTTTTTTATATAATAAAATAATTAATCATCATTATATTTAATAAAAACGATATATTAATCAATTTATTAAAAGTATTTTTAAATAAATCCTATTTAATATTATATATAGAATTTATATAAAATTTCTTCAAATTTATTTTTATAATTATAAATTTATTAAAAGAATAAAATAAATTTGAATTATATAGTAAATATTATAATAATTTTAGGAATATTTTATTGTTATTATTAAAAAATACTTTTCTTATATTTCTTATAATAAATATTATAAGTATTAAAAATAGTTTTTTTAAAAAAAGTCTAATATATTAAATCTTATATTTGTTATTAAAAAAATTGGTTAAATAAAAATAAAAAATATTATTCAATTATTTAATAAATTAATTAAATTTACCAAATAATTTATTAAATTTAATAAAATTAATAAATTTTATTATTTTATTGTTTCAATATCTTTTAATAAATAGTCTATTGTCTAAATCAAAAATATAATAATTATTTTTAATATTATTATTATTGTTGTTGTTGTTAAAATCTTTATTAAAATTTTTAAAATCTAATTTGGGTTGTTGTGTATATTATTTACCTTTTTTATTTTTAAGAGTATATTTGGATTAATATAAACCAATTTGTTTAGTCTCTCTAATATATCCAACACAATTAATTTCTGTAAATTAATTTTCATACATATAAACATCTTGTTCAAAATCAATAATTTTATGTTACTGTCACAGACTTACAGTCTTGATAGTATAACTCCCTGTACTCTGTTCTATGCTATGTTGTTCCTAGTCCTATGTACTACACTTTCTCCAATTCTAATTATAACATCAATAATGTTTGTTTATGAGTTAAATTATTTGTTTTTGAATCTTATTATATAGTATTTATTATATGATATGTTTGTATTTTAGATTTTTGTAAATATGTGAACACTTACAGAATGAATGTTTGCATATTTGTATTGTTTGTATATGTGAGTATATAAACAATACAATCATTATTTATTATATGAAATATCATTATGTATATAAGATTATTATTAAAACTAATAAAATATTAATTTTTCATCAATCAATTTAAATACAATTTGATCTTTTTGTTATTAAATTTTATTATTGTTACATATTTTATTAATAGTTTTTAATATTTTGTAATATATATGTTTCTTAATTTGAAAACCCAAATATCTTAAATTAAAAATCAAACATAAGAAGTAAAATATATTTAACAAAATAACCTATCAAAATGTAATATTTTGATTAATCCCATTCAATTTAGAAAAAAACACATATATATTGATAAATGAATTTAATCTTAAAGACTATATTATATCAAAATATAAAACAACAAACAAAAAAGGAAATTATATATTTCTTTATAATGTATTTTTATTAAAAATCTCTAATACTTCTAATTAAGTTAATTAAATAATTTAATATTTATAGAAATAATTAAAAAAAATATTTATTTTTTTTAAATTTAAACTAATTATAGAATTATTTAATAAAAAAAATAATATCTTTTAGAAGAATGATAAATTTTATATTAATTTTAATATCTAAATTAATAATAAACTTATTTTTTTAATAATTATTAAAGAATTAAAATACAAAATTATATTTCTAGATAATAACAAACATTTATAGAATTTTAAAAAAACCATTTAAATTTTAAAATATATTGAAATATCTATTTGTGTCTAAATTTAGATTTATAAAATTATTAATCTTAAATAAGACATTCATATGTATAAAAATTAATTTATAAAAACTAATTATATTAAATATATTAAAGAAACTAAATAAATTAACTTATATTAATCCAAATATACCCCAAAGAATAAAAAAAGCAAACAATATATATGACAACCCAAATCAAACCCTAAGAATTTTAATAAAAACCCCAGCAACAACAACAACAATAATAACATTAACAACAACTATTATATTTTTGATTTTAATAATAGACCCCTTATTAAAAAATATTAAGATAATAGAATAATAAAACTCATTGATTTCATTAAATTCAATAAATTACTTAATAAATTTAATCAATTTATTAAACAATTAAATAATATTTTTTATTTTTACCCAACCAATTTTTTTAACAACAAGTGCAAAATCCAATACACCAAACTCTTCTTAAAAAAAATTATTTTCAATATTTATAACACCTACCACAAAAAATATAAAGAAAATACCCCTCAACAACAACAATAAAATATCCCTAAAATTATTATAATACTCACCATATAACTTGAATTTATTTTATTTTTTTAATAAACCTATAACTATAAAAATAAATTTAAAAAAGCCCTATATAAATTCTATACACTACACCAAACAAAACCTACTTGAAAATATTTTTAATAAATTAACCAACACACCCTCTTTATCAAATATAATAATAACCAACTACTCCACCATACTAAAAAAGAACTCAAATCCCAATAAAAATAAAAAATTATAGAAATCAAAACCCTAAACAAACAAATAATTTATAAAAAAATACAACTTTTTATTATAAAATTTAATAATAATTTTTATAAAAATAACAAAACCAATATTATTTAATTTAAACAAAATAATAATTTTAATCACAATCAATTTTAATTTTTAAATTTATAAAATAAACCCATGAATTTAAATTATAATAATCAACCCTCCAATTCAAATCACCAATAATTTTAAAATTAATAGAAAAGTATTAATTAAAATTAAAACCCATATACTATATATAACCTCATTCTTATAAAACTAAAAATTACCTAAAATTAATAAAATTAATAATATAATAAATCTTAGAAATTTAATAAACTTATTTATTTTAATTGTGGATAAGAAAAATATATAACTCACATTTATACTAATTAAAAATAATAAAACCAACAATAATATATCCAACTTATTAACAATAAAATATTATAAAAATAATATAATAAGGAATACAATCAAAAATATAATAAAAAATATAATAAAGAATATAACAAATATTTTAAATTAAAAAACTTAAAACCTTAATAAAATTTTAATAAAAATTTTAATATTATTACTCACCAACCCAATTCCCTTGAAATTATTATATAAAAAATTTAAAAAATTATTTAAATAATTCAACAATATATTATTTTTAATAGATTTATTTAAAAAAAAATATTTATTAAATCAAATAATTAAAACTATAAAATACTTAAACAATTTAATTATTTTTAAAAAATTTTTAATAAAATTATAAACTTAGATTAAAATATATTAAAAAATTTAAATTCAAAATTTTAAATTATTTATTTTTTTAATTTACTTATTTAAAATAAATATAATTAAATTTAAAAATATTTAATTCTTAAAAAATATTTATAATATATTTATAATTTTTTTAAAAATTTATAATAAAATTATTTATTAAAAAAAATTTGATTATTATAAATAATTTTCTATAATTATTAAATTTTTAATTTTATTATTTAATTATTATTCTAATATTAAAGATTAACTCAATAATTATAAATTATATATAAAAAAATATATATTAAATTTAATCCTATAATTATAAAATTATATTAATCTCAATATTTATATTAAGGAAATTAATGTCAATATTAATTAATTATTTTGATAAAAATATATATTAAAATTATAGATTTTATTAATAAATAATTTTAATCTAAATTTATAAATAAATATATTTTATTTTATAAAATATATTAATATAAATTTTATAAAAATTATTAACCCAACATAATAAATTAATTTTACAACAACTACCACAACAATATCTTTAATATTAAATATAATTATATATAATAAAGAAAATGGAGCAAATATAAATTATATTAAATCTTTATTTATTATATAATAATTAACCTTTATAAATATAAATTTATAAAAAATTTTAATTATTACTACTTCTTTATAAACAACATAAATGCTTAAAAAGAATTAATATTTTTTAATATCATCACCATTAAACCTGATATTATAAAATATAAAAAATATTATTTATATAAAAATACATCTTTTATTTATATTTTCTATAATAAATCTTTAATAACCTACATTATTTACACACAAAAATAAATTAAAATTATTAAAATATCTTATTAAAAAATTTTATTATTATTAAAATATAAAGAATTCTGCCCATTTTACTTAAAAAGATTCTATTTTAAAAATTACTAACAATAATATATATAAAAATTTTATATTACACCAATTCAATTAATCAAATATAATAGAAAATCACATAATATCTACAATATTCATTCACTTTTTCCAATATAATATAAAAATATTTTTAACAAAAATTTAAATTAAAATAATTTTAGACCTTAATACATATTAAACAATCCAACTCCAATTTTATTAAAAAAAAACCTAATAAAACTCTCAATCAAATCAAAAAATAATATTATAATATATCCTATATTATTAATAAAAAATTTATTAAAATCCTTATAGATAGTAATACAAAAACCATCTATATTTTAAAAAATTACACTATTAAACACAACTTACCTAAGACCCTAAAAAAAACCTATTACAATGTAATAACCTTTAAAAAAATTTTTTTAAAAATAATTCAATATAAAACTAAAATTATCTTCATCATCAATAACCACCTTAAATACCAAACAATTGATATTCTTAATCTCAAACATAACAACCTTATTTTAAAATATAACTAGTTATAAAACCACAACCCAATTATTAATTTCAAATTTTGAAAAATTTAATTTTTTTAATACAATTATACCCAAGTATCTAAATATTTCAAAAAAATAAATAATTATAAAAAAAAAATTTATTTATAATAAATTAAATACTTTTCTATTAAAAAAATTAATTACCAATTATAACTTAAAGCTTACACCCTTAAACAAATTATTATCCACACCAAAAAACTAATCCAGAACACCACTACCAAAATTGCCAAATAAATTCTAAACTAAATCAAAATATTCAAAAAATCACTTAATAATCAAACCTTACCCAAAATCAATAAATTTATTTATAAAATATTATTTAAAAAAGAAATAATATTTAAATTTATATTTATATATATATATATACAAAAAGAACTTAAAACTTTTAGAAAATATATTAAAAAAAATCTTAAAAAAAAATACATCTAACCCTCACACTCACCCATTAAATATTTTATTTTATTTGTATTTAAGAAAAATAATAAATTATGAATATATATAAACTACAAAAGTTTTAATAAAATAATCACTAAAAACTGCAACAAAATATTATAAATTGATAAATCCCTTAACTATTTACAAAAAATAAAACAATTCATCAAATTAAACATTATTGCTATATATTATAATATTTGAGTATTATTTAAAGACATTTAAAAAACTATTTTTAAATATAAATATAGATTTTTTAAATATATAATTATGTTTTTTAAATTAATTAATGTATTTATATTTTTTTAAATTTTTATAAATTATGTTTTATAAAACTATATTAATAAAATTTATATTATTTATTTTAATAATATATTAATTTATAATAAAAATCCTAAAAAACATTAATAACATATTATATAAATATTTGAAGTTCTCAACAAATACAACCTTAAAATTAAATTTAAAAAAATAAAATTCAAAATTATTAAATATAAATTCCTAAAAACCATTATTACAATTAATAAAATCAAAATGGATTTTAAAAAAATTAATATTATCTAAAAATAACCTAAATCTAAAAATATTAAAAACATTTAAATCTTTTTAAAACTATATAATTATTATCAACATTTTATTAAAAAATATAACCATATATTAGCTATTTTATCAAAACTTATTAAAATAAAAATTAAATTTGATATAACCCTTAATCAAAAAATAACCTTCAACATACTCAAAAAATTATTTTTATTTATATTTATATTCAAATTATATAATCTTAATCTACCTATTAAAATTAAAATCAATACTTTAAACATAATTTTAAAAACCTACCTATATTAATTATATTTTAATAAAAAATGGTATTCTATTGCTTATTTATTTTACAAATTTAATTTTATAGAACTTAAATATCCTATCCATAATAAAGAATTTATAACTATTATCAAAACATACCAAACATAGAAAATATATTTATAAATAAAAAAATTTTTTATAATATATTTTAATTATAAAAATCTTATATTCTTCTTTATTACCAAAATACTTAATAAACACCAAATATAATAATAAAAAACCCTTAATAAATATAAAATAAAAATTATATATTACAAAAAAAAAGAAAACTCAAAAACCAACACCCTTAATAAAAAACCTAACCTAATAAAAAAAATATAATTAAATCAAAGAATAATTTTTAAAAAAAAATCTTATATAATTATTATTATTAACATAAATTTTAATTGAACTATCTATATATTTTATAATGAATTTATTAAAGAATTAAAAAATAATTATTAATAACATTTTATAATTAAATAAATTTTTTTAAATATTAATAATATATTTTTATATTTTATTATTAAAAATAAAATTATATTATTCCAAAATTTTTTTTATATTTTTATAAAAAACCTCCAACAATAATTTATTAAATAATATTATGATATATTAACCCACAAATATTTAAAAATTAAACAAACCCAAGAATTTTTAATTAAAAACTATTATTAACCCTAAATATAACAAAATATTAAGTAATATATTAAAATTTATAATATATGTTGTAGAAATAAATTTAGTTAACATTTATTTTATGGAAAGTTATAATTTTATAATATATTAACTAGATTTTTTTAAGTTATTATTTATAATTTTATTTAAAAAATGCCTTATTCAAAAGACCCCCTTATGAATACAATTTATAATAAAATTTTAGTTATTATTTGTAAATTCAACAAAATAACAATATTTAAATTATAAAATTTTAAATAGTTTATTTAAAAATTTGAATAAATATATTTCAAATGAGTATTTAATTAATACAGTTTATAAATTAAACATATTTATAACAAAAATATTTTATTTTCTAATAAATTTTGGAATTTAATTAGAATATAAACCAAAACCAAACTTAATATCATTAATAAAGAATATATTTAAATAAATAGATTTATTAAATAAATTATTCAAATAATTAAAATATGGTTATGTAATTTTCTAAACATAATTTAAAATAATTAGGTTAAACTATTACCTAATTTTGAATTTATATATAATATATTAAAACATTTAATCATTAAATATATATTTTATAAAACATTTAAAAAATAGAATTTTATTATAATATTATTATTTTTAATATTTAAAAAAATAATTTTAAAAACAAACAAATATATTAAAAATATAAAAAATTTTTATAATAATTTTAGGAAAGACCTTTAATTTATAATTAAATATATGTTATATTATTATAATTAAAAAAAAATGGAAGTATCACCTTTAAAAAAAGGAAATAAAGTATACCTATTTACCAAATATATTAAATGCAAAAAATGATTTAATAAAAAATTTAATTATTAAAAACATAGATCCTTTACTATTATAAAGAAATTTAATAATAACACTTTTGAACTTGAAATATTAGGATCTACATGCATTCACCAATTTTTCCATATTTTATTTTTAGAATTAATTTCTAAAAATTTAAAAGAAAATTTTAATAACAAAAAACTAGAATTTAAAAACCATATTAAATATAAATTTAAAAAAATCTTTGATAAACCTAATAAAAAAAATAAATATTTTATTAAATAATCACCACTTTATGGATTACAAAATAACTTTTAAATATTAGAAAATAATATATTTTTAAATATTATCTAAACCTACTTTAATTAAAAATCTATATTATAGTTTATAAAATAAAGATATAAATAATCAAAAAAATAAATTTAAATTTATTAAATTAATATAATATTATCAAACAATTTTTAATAAAATTTTTTTATTTCTTTTTTAATAATAATTGTATTTTTATCACCACAAAACTTAACCAAATTAATTTTGTCCTTTTTTGTTATTTACTTTAATAAATTTTTTTTATATATAATTGTTTTTATATATTTTATTTTAAATTAATAAAATTCTTTCCATTTTTGAATAATTTTTATTTAAAATTGTACAATTTTTTATTAAGCAACTGTCTATTCTTTTTCCAAATCTTCTAACTCTTTTTCTTTCTTATTAATTTAATGATCTAACTGCTTTATTACAAATTAATTAACTAGATCCACCCTCAACACTAGAAAAATATCTACAAAAATTAGTTAAACAACCATATTATTTATTTTAAATATAAATAGAACAACTAATATTTCTTAATATTATAATATAAAAATAATTATTTCTAATACAATATTTATATAAGATAAATATTAAAATATTAGATTTTTTAATTTAATCAATTTAAATATTTCAATACTAATAAAAAGTTTATTTTAATTTTTGATTTATTTATTTTACTAATATTGGAATTAATTAAATATATTACACCATATTTATTTTAAAATTAAATTTTTATCTATTATTTTAATTTTGATTACTATTTTTTATATATTATTAATTATATTATTAAAAGAAATTTTGTAATTATCTATATAGATAATAATTTTATAAAAATATTAATTTATATAAAAAGATTTTGTATTAATATTTTATTTATATAGAAAATTTTTTTATAAATAGGATAACATTTTATTTAAATATTATTTTTATATAATAGTTATATTTATACAAAATATAATTTTTATATAGATTTTTATTTTTTTTAGATATAGAAATTTATATAGAATTTGTTTTTATTTAAAATTTTCTTTTAAAAAAAAAAAATAGTATTATAAACTTATAATCTTAATAATATAATTTTCTATATTTTATTCTACACTATATTATTCTTAATCTTATATATCACACTTTCTCTAGTTCTGATTATAATATTAATAATATTTATCCATAAATTAAATTATTTATTTTTAAATTTTATTATATAATATTTATTACATAATATGCTTATATTTTAGATCCTTATAAATATACAAATATTTATAAAATGAATGTTTATATACTTGTATTACTTATATATATAAGTATATAAATAATATAATTATTATTTATTGTATAAAGTATTATCATGTATATAAAACTATTATTAGGATTGATGAAGTATTAATTCTTCATCAGTTAACTCAAATACAATTCGATTTTTTTGTTATTAAATCTTATTGTTGTTATATATTATTTTTAAGGAACTTTTTTTAAAAATTATTATATTATAATAAATTTTTTTTAAGATTTTAAATAAATTATATTTAATAATATAATTTTTTAAAATATAAATAATTTTTATATTATTGTTTATAAAAATTTTAGTAAAATTTTTATTAATAATATAAAATATATTATAATATTATTTTTTAATTTGATTAAAAATTTGATTAAGTTTTTTTTTAATAAAATTAAAATTAAATTATTTAATATATATTAAAGTTTAAAATTATTTTAATTTAAATTTTTATTAAAAATAATTTTTTTTAATTTTAAAAAAAATAAATAAATATTATAAAAATTATATAATTTTTTATTTTATTTAATAAATTGAGTTGGTTTAATATAGAATTTTTATATATATTATTGTTAATAGTTTTTGAAATAAAATTCTTTTAAATAAAATGGATAGAATTTTTTATATTTTGGTAATAATAATATTTTTTAATAAAATATTTTGATAATTTTAATTTATTTTTGTGTGTAAATAGTATAAGTTATTAAAGATTTATTATAAAAAATATAAATAGGAAGTATATTTTTATATAAATAATATTTTTTGTATTTTATAATATTAAATTTAATAATAATAATATTGAAAAATATTAATTTTTTTTAAATATTTATATTAAAAATAAAGAAATAATAATAATTAAAGTTTTTTATATATTTATATTTATAAAAATTAATTATAATATAATAAATAAAGATTTAATATAATTTATATTTATTTTATTTTTTTTATTATATATAATTATATTTTATATTTAGAATATTGTTATTATAATTATTATAAAATTGGTTGGTTAAGATAAATTAATAAGTTTTATAAAATTTATATTAATATATTTTATAAAATTAAATATATTTGTTTATAAATTTGGGTCAAAATTATTTATTAATAAAGTCTATAGTTTTAATATATATTTTTATTAAAATAATTAATTAATATTAGTATTGGTTTTCTTGATATAGATGTTAAAATTGATATAATTTTATAATTATAAGGTTGAGTTTAGTATATATTTTTTTGTATATAATTTATAATTATCAGGTTGGTCTTTGATGTTGAGATAATAATTAAATAATGGGATTGAGGATTTAATAATTATAGAAAATTATTTATAATAGTTGGGTTTTTTTTAATAAATAATCTTATTATAAGTTTTTAAGGAAATTGTAAATATATTATAAATATTTTTTAAAGATTAAATATTCTTAAATTTAATTATATTTATTTTAAATAAGTAGGTTAAAAAGATAAATAATTTAAAATTTTAAATCTAAAATTTTTAATATATTTTGATTTAGATTTATAATTTCATTAAAAATTTTTTAAAAATAGCTAGATTATTTAAATATTTTATAATCTTAATTATTTAATTTAATAAATATTTTTTTATAAATGGGTTTGTTAGGGATAATATATTATTAAATTATTTAAATAGTTTTTTAAATTTTTTATATGGTGATTTTAAGAGAGTTGGATTGGTAAGTAGTGATATTGAGATTTCTATTAGGATTTTGTTGGGATTTTAAATTTTTTGATTCAAAATATTTGTTATATTTTTTATTATATTTTTTATTATATTTTTAGTTATATTTTTTGTTATATTATTTTTATAATATTTTGTTATTAATAAATTAGATATGTTTTTACTATTATTTTTATTACTTTTAATTAATATAAACATGGGTTATATATTTTTCTTATTTATAATTAAAGCAAATAGGCTTATTGGATTTTTAAAATTTATTATATTATTAATTTTATTAATTTTGGGTAATTTTTAGTTTTATAGGGGTGGGATTGTATATAGTATGTAGATTTTAATTTTAATTAATATTTTTCTATTAATTTTAAAATCATTAATGGTTTAAATTAAAAAATCAATTATTATTATTTAAATTTATAGATCTATTTTATAAATTCAAAAATCAAAATTAATTACAATTAGGATTATTATTTTATTTAAATTAGATAATATTAACTTTATTATTTTTATAAAAATTATTATTAAATTCTATGATAAAAAATTATATTTTTTTGTAAATTATTTATTTATTTAAAATTTTAATTTTTATGATTTTTTGTTTTTATTAAGATTTAAGTTCTTTTTTAACATAGTAAAATAGTTAATTGTTATTGTATTTGGTGAGAAAGGTATATTAATCAATTTATTAAAAATATTTTTAAATAAGTTTTATTTAATATAATATATAAAATTTATATAAAACTTCTTTTGATTTGTTTTTATAGTTATAAATTTATTAAAAAAATGAAATAAATTTAAGTTATATAGTAAATATTACAATAATTTCAAAAATATTTTATTATTGTAAGAGGCGTCTACGAACGTGCTATGTACATCTATTAATGTGTAAAACCAATTAATCATATAATGGAGATATATATATTATATAAATAATTGCCTACTCTTAAGGTAGGCCCTGTTAAGTCTACAATATGGATATGTATATGTGATTGTAGATTATGTGCGTGCTTAATACTTATTAACATGGTTGTAGATCTTGTGTGTATATTGCTTATATCTTAATTTACATAAGTGTCTAGATGTGCATACTTTTAAGTATAGCATTTAGTAATTCTATTGTATGGTTCTTATCAAGTTTTTATATAGTTATAAATAAAGGATGCTTTACTATGGCTGTTATTTGTAGTGAATATACAAAAACCTGATATTAAGACAAAATCTTATATATATAAATATTCTAAACAAATAGGTATTTGTTTAAACAAAAGGAAAGATCCTTTTGTTTTTATAAAAACTATATATATCTTTTACTTATATATTTAATAATATTGTAAATTATCCACATTATATATAATAAATAAATGTGTATCATTTTTTATAAATGATATCTAGTTTTGAATGTGTTGTGATCTATAATATATATATGATTATTATTTATATTAATGTTTTTATTTTATATTTGTATTTTTAAATAAATGGTATATATATATATATATGTTTATATTTCTATAAAATTATTTTGTATTATATCTTTATTTTATAAATTTACTTCATTTTATTATAAACAGTATAGCTTTAAATATATTGTGGTTTATACTATATATATAAGTTTTTATTTATATTGTTATAACTATTTTATATAGTATATATAAGTGAATAGTATATATTTGTCTATATATTTGTGTTTTTATATAGTATATTACAAAATATATATATATATTATTTATAAAATTTTAAGATTTTTATTATTAAATCTACTATAGATACATTTGTTTTATAAGTATGTTTATAATATTTTTTTATTTATTAGTTAGTACTCTATCTTTATTTTAATATATATAAATTATTAAAGTGTTTATATATATATAATAAATATGTTATATATGGTTTAATATATATTAATTTACTATATATTAGTGTGTTAATATTATGATTTTCTTTATTTTTTGTTAATATCTATATAATTATTTGCTTTGTTTATTGGTTAATATAGATATACTACATATATACTTNGTATAGAAATTTATGGAATTGTAAAATAGGGGTAAGAATATAATATTTAAATATTTTTTTATTATTTTTATAAGATTTTTTTTTTTTTTTTAATATTTTATTCTATATTAATTTTTTTATATTGATAAGTATAATATTTATAATAAATATATATTCTTTTAATAAATATATAGCTTATTAATTTTATTAATTTTTTAAATTATACATTAGCAAAAAATTGTGTTGCCCTCACTGCCCTCGGATGACCATGAGGGCAGTAAGGTCTTTTGATTTTGGGTACCCTTGTGAGGTTCAATTATAACATATTTTTAAAATGATGTTATGGACATATAGTGTCTGACAAAATATGGTTAATATAATTATCTAAAGATTCTTTCCAATTAAAAATAATAGGATTATAGATTATATATCTTTAATAATGATATATTAAACTAAATATTAAGATAATTTTAAGTGATGGAGAATGAAATATAATATTTAACAATTAATATTTGATATTTAATGTTTGGTTGGTTTTTAAATAAATAAAATAATTTATATTATATATTATTATTTATTAAATTTTGTTAATATAATATTTTGGAAATTTTAACAGATATTCAATATTTGGTATATAATAAAGAAAAAGAAAATTATAATGTTATAAAAATATTTATAAGATTTTATTTTTTTTTTTTAATTATAAAAATAAGATTTTGCGGGATGGTAATATTATGATTATTATATATTATTTTATTAATTTGATATTATATTAGATATTAATAGATTGTTAAAATTTTATTAAAATATCTAATATATTATATATTTTATAGAAGATTATTGAAAAACATTATTTATTATTAATATTAATATAAATAATTATAATAAGATGTTTAAAGTTTTATTATAAATGTTTATTGTTTTTGTTATAATTTTATAATCTATTATATTAGTATTTAATTACTTTAAATAAATCTAAATATAATTTATTACCTATATTATTATAATAAGATTTAATTTATTTAAAAGATTTTAAATTTAAAATTTAAAACCTTTTTTAAAATTTTAGTATAAAAATATTAAGATTTTTGTAATTATTAAATATATAAAAAGTATTTTTGAAAAATTGTTAATAAATATTTAATATTTTATAATATTTATATTATTTATTATAAATTGAATTGTTTTAAAGTTTGTAAAATATAAAGAATTTGGTTTTAAAAAAGTTTTAATATGAACAATTTAATTTTTAATATTAAAATCTAAAAAATTATAAATATTTATTATCAATTTTTTATTAGATTTTATAATATGTATTTATAAATTATTAATATAAATTTAATATTAAAATTCTAACCCAAATTATTAATATCTAATTAAGGTAAAACCTTATAAGTTAAAAAATAAATCTAATTTAATCAATTAAATTTAAAAATGGTGTTATTATTATTAAATATTTAATATATATATTAATTTTGTTAAAATCTAATTAAATTTTATTATTAAATTATTATTTAAATAAATTTTATTTTATTTTTTTAAAAAATATTTATTTGTTTATTGTTAAACAATCCCATATACTCCTTTTATAATTGGAATTATTTTCTAAATTAAAGTTTGTATTAAATTTTAAAAAATTTATATTATCTAATAAAAAAAAAAATAAAAATAACCTAGATAAAATAAATTAATTTATATTAATATTAATAATTTTTTATTTAAAAAAAACATTTAATTTTATAAATTATAATAATGTTTTTTTAATATTAATAATAATTACTAAAAATTTTTTATTAAATATTAGTAATATCTTTTTATATTTTTTTCTTATTACATTAATAAAATTCAATGATTATATATTAATAAAAATATTAAGTTGTGGATGGATTAATCTATTATTTTTAATAATTTTATATTTAAAATCTGTAGTTGAGGATCTTTTTTGATGTTTTTGATAAAATTAAGAAAATATTTTAAATTTAATAAAAATTAAAATTTATAATATTTGTTTTATTATATTAAATTTTATATTTATAATATTTAATGGAGTTTATATTTTAATAACATTTTTAATATTATGTTAGATGTTTGATGTTGTTTTTTAAAGAAATAAGGGTTTGGGTAGATTTTTTTTTTTTTTAATATTTTTATTAATATTTTTTTTTTTTATATTATGTTTTAAAGTTGATTTGTTGGTTTTTTTTTTTATTTTTTTTTTTTTAATAATTTATTTTTTTTTGATTTTTTTTTTTTTTAATATTTTTATTAATANTATTATGTTAGATGTTTGATGTTGTTTTTTAAAGAAATAAGGGTTTGGGTAGATTTTTTTTTTTTTTAATATTTTTATTAATATTTTTTTTTTTTATATTAGGTTTAAAAGAGGATTTGTTGGTTATTTATGGTTTGTTTTTTGATGTTTTAAAATTTTTAAAAAAGGAAATATCAGATCGAAAATTTTTATATATTGTTTATGTTTTTAGAAATATTTTGTTGATAAAAAATAAAAAAAAAATTCTTAATATCTAGTAAAGAAAAATTTAACTAACTATAAAATTTACAAAAATAGATTTTAAAAAATTTGAAAAATTATAATAAATTTAAAAGAAATATATTAATTTATTTTTGTTTTAAATAAAATAAAATTTCTTTTTTTCTTTATTTTATTAATCTCTTTTAGATATTAACAATCTAATATCTATTTTACTAATTAGAATCAATTAAAAATTAGATTTATTTTTTATTAATTTAAATGGTTTTTTATTAACTATCAACTATCTATCAAATTATTATTATTATTCTATGTTATTAATATAAGTGTATAATATATTATAAATTTACAAATTGATATATATATTAATATAGAAATTATTTTTTTTAAAAATTATTAAATATATTACAAAATTTATTAATTCAACAAAAATAATTTTTTAATTTAAATTAGATTTTATTTTTTAAAACATTTCAATAAAACCATAAACATCATATTAAACTCTATCAAATTTTAAAAAAAAATCAATCACAACTAATAAATTAAAATTATAATTTATATAAATATCTTTTATTTAAAAAATAAAATTAATTTTAAACAATAAACATCCATATAAAACTTTTTAATATTTAATAATTTTTTAAAATAAAAAATTTTTTTATAATAATTAATTTTTGAAAAAGAATAATTTTATAGTATAAATATAATAAAAAAATTTTATATTAAAATCTTAAAAATTATTAATAAAAATCTATAATTAATTATATAATTAGTAAAAAAACAGACCAACATCATCAATATTTATTAAATCCTAATTATTTAATATATAATAAGTTTTAATAGCTTTAAAATAGAAAGATTTTAAAAATTTTATAAATTTATTAATAAAGTTTAGAATATTATAAATAATAATAATTATTAAAATAATTTATTTAATTTTTGGATTAAAATATTTTCAATAACTATATAAAATATGTTTTTGAAATTATTAAACATTTAATATATCATTATTATTGGATTTTTTATTTTTTTTTATTAATTGGGTATTAGAATTAAGATTTTCTTTGATTTCTAAAAAATTATTATTTAATAAATATGATAAGATATTTAAATTTATAATATAAAAATTATTTATAAAACTTAAGAAATTTAATAAAAATCTTAGTTTTTATTTTTAAATTTTTTAAAAAATCTAAAGATTTAAATATTAAATATTAAAAAAAAGTTTTTGTTGATAAATTAAAATAATTTATTTATTAAAATTAATACAATTAAAAACCCAATAACCTTTTTTAATTTAAAATCAATATTAAAATTTTGGTATATTTATTAACCATTTATTTAAATATTTGAATTAATGTATAACATCTATATAATGATTTGGTTGATATATTTTAATTATATTAAAGTTGTTCAAAGTTTCTATTTTAATATTAAAAACTTTATTAATTTTTTGGAGTGTTTTTATAAACATTTTTTTATTTTAAATTTAATTTTAAATGTTTATTAGGACCTTTTTCTAAGTTTAATCCTTTTTTTTTTTTATAATTATGTTTTAAAAATCTAAAAATATATGTTTTAAATTATAAAAATTTTTTTAATATTTATTTAAATATTTTATAATTGTTTTATTTATATGATTATGGTATTATATTAGTAAATAAAATTCAATAAATAACCTAATATAATAAAAAAATTATGTAAATAATTATTATTTAATAAATATCGGCTGTTTGAAAATTATCACTAAATATATTATTAATATTTTACCTGTTTGTTGTAGTTCCTTATTCTATTATTGGGTAATTTAAAAATAAAATTTTAAAAATTTTAAAAAATTAAAATACAACATAAATCCAACCTAAATTTAATCAAAATTTACAAATTTTTTATATTTTTATAAAAATTTATATAATTAATTAAAAATATATCAAAAAATATTAAAATAAAATCTGTGTAAAAAATTAGATTTTAAAAATAGATTTAATTAAATATTTATAAATTAATAGAAATTTAATAGTATTTAGTTATTTTTTTTGTGTTTTAATTTATTTTAAGTATTTTTTAGTTTTTTTTAATTTATTTTGCTATTTATTAATTGGTTTTTTAAAATTTTATAAATTGAATAATTTTTTATTGGCATTTTTTTATAATATTTTTCTAGATTTTGAGTGTCTATTTTATATATAGGATATGAGTATATATTAATATTAAGGATTTTTATGTATTTTATATGGTTGATAATCTAGTTATATAGATATAGTATATAATAATAAATTAAACTATTAGCATATAATATTTTAATATTAAGATTGAATAGATTTTTAATATTTAACTTATATTTATTTAACAGTTCTAAAATTTTAAAAAATATGTTTTGGATTTATATATTAATTTGTAATTTTTACTATTTATTTAAATATTGATGTTTGGGGGGGATTGGTAAAAGGATAAAAAATAATTAAATATATATAAATAATTGATTATAAATGCTAATAAAAAGATTACTAATTATAAAATATATTAACTATAATTTTTTGTTATTAAAAAAATTTATAAAATAAATAGTATTAGAAATATAAATAATAAAAATTAAAATAATAAAATTAAAAAATATTATTTATTAAATTTTAAATGTTAAATTTAAATTGCTTTTTTTTATTAATAATCTTATTATTTATATATTTTATTATTAATCTATTATATAAATTTCTAAATATACACAATGGTCTTTAAAATTATATTTATGTATAGGTATGTATGTAAGATTTTTAGTATATGTTGGTTATTGGAGGAGATGTTTTATATATTATAATAGATTTTGATAAAAATATTTATTAATTTTAATATTATTGATTCCTTAATTTAATTTTGTATTTTTAAATTCTAAATTTAATTTTTTTGTTATTATATCAAATTATTTAAAAAAAAATATAATTAAATAAAAATAATAATATATTAAATATTTATAATTTGATTTTAAATTAATTATTAATTTTTTATTTTAATATTTTTATATTTATAAATTATTGTGTTAGTTGATAGTTTATAAAATTTTAAAATAAGATATAAAGATTGTTGTAAATTTTATTAATAAAATTATTATTTTTGTTTTATTCTAAACCAATTTCAGAAAAATACTCTTAATAAACTTTTATAAAATTTTCATAGTTTTTTAATAACAAAGATATTTAAACATAGATAATTTTTCCAATTATTTTAAAATTTTTAATATTTAATATTTTTAAAGTAGAAATAGTTAATAAAAGATCATAATTGTTTAATAGTTTTTTTTTAAAAAATTAAAAATATTTTTCTTAATATTTTATTTTTTTATATTTATTTCACCAATTAAACATTATATAAAATATATTATAAAAACAATATTTTTAATTAAATATTATAAAATTTTAAATAATTACCACTCAACTTTTATTATTTTATAATAATAAATTTAGGTATATAATCACAATAAGAAATCATCAACAATTTTTAAAATATAATAAAATATTATATAAATAGTAAAACTTCTAAAATTTATAATATTTTATTTAACAATTTTTAAATTTTTAAAAAATTTATTATTAATTAAATTCCTATACTTTTTAATAAATATAACTTTATTTTAAAATAATAGAAATAGAATTTAATTAAAATTAATATATTATATAAGTAGTAAATTTATAAAAAATATTAATCATATTATAATAATTATCTATATTAAATATTATAATTTAATTTTATATATATTTAAAATAATCAATATATAAATTTTATAAAAAATTATTTGAATTTTAATAAAATATAATCAATTATAAAAATAAAAACAACAAAAAAATATTTATAATTAAAAACAATTATTTATAAACCATAAATATTATATAGAAATTAAAAAATATTTAAAATTAATATAAATAATATAAATATATTTATAAAATATTATAATATTTTTTTAATATATAATTATTTTTTTCTAATTTTATTAAATATTTATTCTTTATAATTAAAATTCTAGATATTGTTGATAAATTATTTTAGATAATTTTTGTTATTACTAACTATTTTATATAGTTTTCTAAAAATCAATAAATTAAAATAAAAATTATAATTATTTTAAATAAAAATACTAAATTTATTTTTTTAAAATGAAATTTAAATATTTTACACATTTTATATAAAATGTTTGTTGATAATAAAAATTTAGTATTTGATTTTGAAATTAAAATAATCTATTAATTTAAAAATGTTTAACTATATCTTCAAAATCCTAAAATAAATACTAAATATTATATTAATAAATTTGTAGATTTAAGTTTGTTAAACTAACTAAAATCCATTTTTAACTTATTAAATTTTAATTTTAATATAATAAATACCCCCTATTTATTAATAAATTTTATATTGTTGAAAAGAATTAATAAAATTATCAATATCTTTTTTATAATATTTATAGTTTAATATAAAATAAAGTATATATAAGAAAACCTAATTTAGATAAAATATTATCAATAATAATTTTGAAAATATATAAATAATTTATAATTTTTATAAAATTTTTATAATTTAACTTATAACTTTCTAAATAACAGGTTTTTTAAAACTTTAAATTATTTATT